>DF362825.1:26994-37718 GCA_000787875.1 Solanum virginianum
CAAAAGGATGTAACGATATGCCGCTTATTTGTATGTTGTGTAGAATTGTTATGTGTTGTGCTTTGTGGGATATTTTAAGACTGTTATGGAACTAAAATATGTTGCACATGATATTTATATGAGAATTTGTATTAGAAAATATGATTAGGGATGGAAAGGTTGAAATAATACACTCGGGTTTATAATTATCTGCTTGCTGCCCATATGTTGTTTTTTTTATGAGATTGGGCTGCCAAAGATGTATCTATTGGCTACTAATGCTAGTTTTATCACCTACTACATTATAGATAAATATTTGGAGAAAGGAAAGGTTATCTCGAGGTAATAGCGAGCTCGTACAGTGAGGTATGTAAGGCTACTCGATTTCGTATTACTTGGCATGAAATCTAGATTCCTCCTTAGTACATAAAGGCACTTACCAACTCCGAAACAACTAATAACCATGTCTCCACTCTTTCACATATTCATATGCTCCCATACATAGTCACCTTCAAATCTGCATATATATGTGGATACCAAGTCACATAGGTCCCTGTTGCTAAATAAAGTTCATGAGTTGTTTCATTTCATATGCATTTCATTATTTGTGTAACGTACTCTTTTCATTGTCATATTGTCTTGTATGATTATTTACATGTCACATGCTACATCTACAGTCCTATAGCTCCAATATTATGACCACCAAAAGAATCATATCAAAGGTAATTGAAAAATAAAGTAAAGTATATTGGATCTATCGCGGAGGCCAAATTACAATATGTCCACGACAGCTGCGCGTCGTGTGCTGTCGCAGACCGTCTCTAGAAATTGAAATTTTAGAAATTTGAAATTGTGATTCGATTACTTTAAAATTGGGTTTAGACCCTTTGCCCCCTAATTTGGATCCCCTGAACAAGAATATGGAGTCAAATTTTTTAAATAACAAATGAATTTTGAGATATATAAAAATTAAAATTCCAAGCATTCTGAGGCTCATTTTTGGGCACTTTTTGGGGTTGTTACATAATTTCGGCTAAGGTAACAATCAGAGATCTAAAGTAAAATCCCCAGTTTGCAACCTTGAAATTATAGATCATAGGAACGTATATAAATTCACCCAACTCAACTACAGATAAGTCAAGAAATGAAAGACCCAATAAATAAATCAAAGATCCATATCAATAGCACACCCCTAATATGGGGGTTTTCGCCACACATGCTAGAAATTAGTTGATTATCACCAGCCAATCTTCTCTAATTTGATGCCTAAAAGCTTCAAAACCTTAACCCCCCTTGTACTTTAAGAGGAAAGTCCTATGTACTACTACAGACTAATTATTCTGATATGGTATGAGTAGAGGATGTATAATGTCCTTTCTAAAATTTCTTATATACTCCATCCAAATGTTTAAAAGTTTGTGCTACAAAATGTAGTTCAACGGTCAAGGCCGACCATCGCCGAGCATTTTGGTGATGCGTCGAATGTGCACCTGACCACTTTCCTCTGCATCTTGATAAGGCTCCCTCTTCTGCAACATTAGGCAATGACTCTTTGTTGCACTGATCCAATTTGACAATTCACCAAAATATCCATCATATGGCCTTCCTATTAGTGTTTTGGGGCTTTGGGCACTGCAACTTTAGGTGATCACTTGTGCACTTCGGGGTATTATCAAGTATAGTTTGTAACATCGAATCTGACCACCTTCTTGGCTTGACCCAGAACCTTTGTTGATGCATAGATAGGCAATCTCCCTAAGTGTTCGATGGATTGCTAAGTATTTTGGCGACACCGCTTTTCTCCACCTTTTTGCACTTTTACCCACTTTCCAAGATTTCTCCAAGTATTGTCCATTTGTTCACTTTTAATCTCATTTTCTGTCATAGCCCATGCATATTTGTTAAAAGTTAGAACTAATAGCACACTAAGGGCAATATTTCCTTGCAATCTATCCCTAAAATGAGTCCAAAATATGGACTCATAAACCCCTCTAGTACAATCCAAGGAACACCAGGTCGAAAGACAACAATGGGCTCTGTCAAAAGAGCTGTAATGGCCCAATAATGCCAACACTAATCATTTCGCACTGCACCTAATGGGCATGAACAACAGATCTTCCATAGGGCAATCATGAGCTTAAAGCTATATGACTCACATTGACCCTATCCTAAAGGTAAACCTTCCAAGAACTCACCCCTCCAATTGTCTTGCAACCAAAAGCTTGAAACAACCACAAGACACTCCCATTCTGGATCTAACTCGCTATGCTTGATATTAAAGGTGATCAGTTCTAAAATTTCAAAATCGAGTGAACAATATGAATCTAGGGCAACCTTTAAGTCTATTAGGACCTATTATCCATCCAAAATGCCACTTTTACCAACACAACAACTACCTAACCAAGTCATCCACTACTTAAAGAAACCTACCAGTAAACTAGGGTACATTTACAATCCAAGCAAGATAACCACACATAGGAGTCAAGGTAAGGCCTAAGTATGAAAGCGGCGAGGATATTAATAAGTACAAAAAACATTACCAAAAACTCATAGTAGCCATAACGGGTATGAAAAGTAGTCTTAGGTATGTTATTTGCTCTAATCCGCAACTGATGATACTCAGACCTCAAATTAATCTTAGAGAACACTGCGACACCCTGAAGCTAGTCAAATAGATCATCAATATGAGGCACAGGGTAATGGTTATTTACCGTCACCTTGTTCAACTACCTGTAATCAATACGCATATACAAGACCATCCTTCTCCTTAACAAATAGGAGAGGAGCACGCCAAAGAGATACACTCATCCAAAATAATGCCTTTGCCTAAGAGGTCCCCTAACTTATTACTAAGCTTCTGAAGCTCAGCATGAGACATATGGTAGGGTGGAATAGATATAGGCTTAGTGTCTGACAAAAGATTAATGGAAAAATCAATGTCTCTCTCTGGAGAAATGCCAGGTAGGTTAGTAGAAAATATATCAATAAACTCCCATACCATAGGTACTGAATCAATAAAAGGAGTCTCTTAGGAAATATCATGCATATAGACCAAGTAAGCTAAACACCCTAATGAAACCAGCTATTGGGCTCGTATAGATGATATAATCCTTGTCGATGTGTGCGGCTATAAACACCTTGCCACAAGACCAAGGGAATACCAAGCAAGGATAAAGTAATGGTGTTAGCATAATAATCCAAAACTGCATAATAAGAAGATAACCAGTCTATGCCCAAAATAACATCACAATAGAGCATATCAAGTAAGATAAGATTGGCTTGAGTATTGTGCCCCTAAATAGTCACAGGATCTACATACATGATCCACTATTAAAGAATCCCCTACAGGGGTAGAAATACGTAACAACACCTTTAATAACTCTAAGTCAATAGCCAAACAAGGAGCAAAGTATACAAATACAAAAAAGTAAGTGGAACCTAGATCAAAAAAGGCTAAAGTAGCCTGCTAACATAATAGAATGGGACCTGTGATCACATTGGCCGATGCCTCAGCCTCGACCCTAGCTAGGGTAGCATAAAAGTAGCATTGTCAGTCTCCCTCTCAGCCATCTACCCTACCACCTATCCTACCACCCTAAAGACCTCCCCTACTACCCTGTTGGCCACCACCACATCCTTTTCTCTGATCTCTACCTCTATGATCCTGACCCTGATCTCTGCCCCTAGGTGTAGGTGGTATTGAAGCTAATGGCCTAGCTCGGCAAAGACACTCTGCGCTTAATGCTAAAGTGAACCACAATCATAGCAACCTATAAAATAGCGCTCGCTATTAGTGCATCCATAGTAGGAAGGGGGCGAAGCTCTGGAACCTTGGCCAATACTAGATCCTCCTAAACAAGGATGGCCACCCTCTATAGCCAGCAAGGCTGCCTGAACTGTCTGGTTAGACTGGCTCTGCTGAAACCATTGTATGGCCTATCATAACTACCATTGCCCCTAGACTGGACTCGTTGTAGATACCATGATACTTGGCCCTCTTATCACTACCCCAGGCCTGATGGTGAACAATTTCTATGAGTATGATCAACAACATATATAAAGGAATGAAGCACTCTAACCAAATGTTCAGTGCCCAACATCAATGATAGTCTTAACCCACGAATAAAGCATGCTCCTTCTCTGTGGGTAATATAATAGTGGCATATGGGAGAGCAGGTCGAACCCAACCTCATACTCAATAATAGACATTTGGCCCTGTTCTAGGTAGGTGAACTAATCTTAAAGGTGATCCCTGATGCTCTTGGGAATATATCTAGCCAAAAGGGCCTTAGAAGATTGTGCCCAGGTAAGAGGTGGGGACCCTGCTGGTCTAGACTACATATAAGAGTGCCACTATGTAACACCTCACATCTTACAATACTAGTACTATGCAAATGAAACATGATATGGCTTTTCAAATTAGCGCCAATTTTTAAAAGTGCTTGAATCTCAAATTAGAGGGCAATATGTATGTCTAACGTTGAAGAGGGTCGAGTGTAAATAAGCTTTAAGTCAAATTAATAAGATCACGACCTTAAATGACATTAGAGAAGTGAGGTGCTTGTAGGACTTAGAAAGCTAGCAGGTGATTCACCTACTTGCTTAGCTTAAATTTGCTAGCTAAATGGAGAGGAGGCCTAACATCGAATTTGTCCAAGTTCGATTGTGAATAAAGTCCGTATTCAGGGTGTAACTTTAGCTCATGTTTTAGCATCATAAATGGACTATATTTTCAGCCTAAGAAGAATATAAAAATGGGTTAAGTACATCACAACCCACTTGACTATTTGGGCCCCAACTAAGTGAAGAGAAATTAGGAAAATAGGCAGCCATGGCCAATCAACTTTGAAACCCAATTAGGCCCAAGTGAAAGGGCCAAGCTACTGCATCACTATATTGATAATATGAGTCTTGCACCACACAAGAAATTCGGCCAAAGGCTCCTTTAAAAAGGCTTACAAGTAGCACCACCTTTTAAGTCATTCTTAACTTGAAAAAAAAATCAGCTTTCACAAGCTTTCTCTCTATACTTTCTTAACCTTACAAAGTAGCCACAAGAAGACTTTTAGGGGTTTTGGAGAAGCCATACACCTTGAAAATAATGGTAAGTAAGTTTACCTATATGTTTAGTATGGTTTTCTTATGAAAAACAAGAGACTATGTTGGTTAGGTATATGCTGAAACCTTTGGATAGCATGTGTTCCAAGCCTTGTTATATACTTTTTTTATTTATTTGGGAGCTTTTCTCTTCTTGGTTGGCTTGATTATGAAAAAAGGTTGTGTTTTCTAATTTGTTTGAGTTCTGTAATGATGTATAAAGGTTTCTGCACTATTTGGTTATACATAAACAATCAAGGTTTAACGTGTTATCTTAAGTGTATTATTTGTAGAAATTATAGGTTGATTGATTAAGGAATATGGTCTCATATCCTATACCTATGTTGAGGACTATTTTTTAACTATTTTAGGACTAGTTTTATGTGTATATATGGAGGGGGCTGTTTGGTTAAAGTTGGAACAGGTTTGGAATTGTCGACGTCGAAATGTAGTGAAGGGATGTGACATTATGTCGCCTATTTGTATGTTGTGTAGAATTATTTTGCGTTGTGCTTTGTGGGCTATTATAAGACTATTAGGGAACTAAAATAGGCTGCACATGATCTCTATTAGAAAATACGATTAGGGGTGGAAAGGTTGAAAGAATACGCTCGGGTTTATAATTATACGCTTGCTGCCCATATGTTGTTTTTTATGAGATTGGGCTGCCAAGATGCATCTATTGGCAGCTACTGCTACTTTTATCACCAACTATGTTATAGATAGATATTTGGAGGAAGGAAAGGTTATCTCGAGGTAATAGCGAGGTCGTACAGCAAGGTATGTAAGGCTACTTGATTTCGTAATATTTGGCATGAAATATAGATCCCTCCTTGGCACATAAAGGCACTTACCAACTTCGACACAATTATTAATGGTGTCTCAACTCTTTCACATGTTCATATGCTCCCATACATAGTCACCTTCAAATGCTGGGTGGTAACCCAAGGGGTGGAAAAATTACCTAGCCAGGGTTGATCCTATAATGGGGGGTAGCCCAAGGGGTGAAACGAAAAACCTAGCTAGGACTGATCCCAATATAGATTTACCATTGATCAGCTGATCATTTGTATTACATGTTGTGCGTAGATTATACAGTAAAGGTAAAGTAATAAAAAGAACATAAAGCACATGATCCCACAGTATGACTAAGGGTGGTCTCTTACCCTACACCAGTGTATAGTTTCATTTGAGTTGTTACTTCATATATAGTATTTCCTGCCTTACCATATTCAGTATATTACCTCGTACTAATTTCCTTTATGGAGGACTTGTATTTCATGCTGCAGGTATAGGTGCTAGTAGATCTACCCAGTAGGAGTATCGGATATCTAGCTATTGTTACCAAGCTCCAGGTTGCTTCGGAGCTTTATGTGTCTAGAGCTTATATTTTTGTATTGTATAGTTAGTCGAGGTGGTGCCTTTCTTGACCCTTATCAGATAATTTTCCTTATCTAGAGTCTTTGTAGACTATGTAAATTAAAGTGCGGTCATGTCTCCTACTTTAGACAACGTAGCCCCAACGGCTTAGCCATATGCATTTCCTTTTGGCTTGTTATTACTGTTTACTTTCTTGAAGGCATGTTGAATAAAGAAATCCCTTATAATATATATAGAAAGCACATGGATACAAGTTGGTTCTTTCGAGCCTTATCGGCAACGGGTACTAGTCCACCTTAACGAGACTTTGGCCGTGACAGAGGTGGTATCAGAGCGGGTCATCCTAGGGAGTCTACAAAGCCATGTTAGTGTAGAGTTTTGTTTATCAATGTGTTGTACACCACATTTATAAGTAGGAGGCTACATAGCATTTAGGAGGTGTTACTTTCTTTTCATTCTTTAGATCGTGCCATAGAGCTAAGTGTAATAGGTGGATTATGTCTAACTCCTAAATTGTTTTGTACATCATATATGCCAAAAACCAGGAAAAACAAAGGTAAAAAAAGGGAGTAGAAGTGGTGGTTGGTATACCCAGTCAGGTGAGTCAATGAAATGAGGCTCAAGATGAGTCTCTCTTACAGACATCTCCAACTCCTCCAGCTCCTAATGAACTAAGAAGTAGTGAAATTGCCCAGAACCACCTATCGATGCTAACATGCAGGATTTGAGAAATATAGTCCAACTATTGAATCGTATAGTTGTTAGCCATGGTAAAAGACACGAAGGTCCAATTATAGGTGCAGGTAGTGTGAATAAGGTAGCTAGCACAAGGATACATGACTTCCTTAATTTGGACCCTCCATCCTTCACTAGATCATATCCTAATGAAGATCCCTAAGACTTCATTGATCAGATTCAATGCACTTTAGATGTTATGCATGCGAGTGGTATAGATGCTGTCAAGTTAGCGACATATAGGTTGAAGGGTGTGGCTATATTTTGGTATGAAGCTTGAAAGCAATCTAAGGGTATAGATGCACCTCCAACTACCTGAAAGGAGTTCAAAGAGGTATTTCTTGGCCATTACTTGCCATTAGAGATCTGAGAGGCTCGTATAGAACACTTCTTGAATGTCCACCAAGGGAATATGAGTGTGAGGGAGTATAGTCTTCAATTTAATTCCCTGGCCAAGTATGCTCCTAATGTAGTTGCTACTATGGTAACTTTAGGGGTCTAGGGGCAATCAGTTTGGTCACGAGGTGAGGGACAAGGTGTGCAGACAATAGGATATTTATCAGGCCAGCCAATGACTCCTAGGCAACCTTTGTACACAGTATGGAAGAAGTCATTCAGGTATAAGTCATATTGGGACAGACGCTTGTTATTGGTGTGGTACGCTAGGGCATATGATAAGAGATTGCCTGAAGAGGTGTATGGGTGATATAGCACAATCTACTAGGTCAGTTATTGCATCATCATCATTAGTTCCTCCAATAGGTAGGGGTCAACAAGCACCTATGGGTCATGGTAGAGGTGTAAGAGAGGAAGCTAGTTCTAGCAGAGTCCAGAATTGCACTTATGCTCTGGGGAGTCGGCAAAATTTGGAAGCTTCACTCGATATGGTCATAGGTACATTGTCCATCTTTTCACATAATGTATATGCATTAATTGACCCTGGTTCTACACTATCATATATTACCTCACTAGTTGCTGGGAAGTTTAAGAGAACACCCAAATTATTGAACAACCTATTTGAAGTGTCCACACCAACCGATAAATCTATTATGGCTAGAAGGGTTTATTATGACTGTGTAGTAACTATTGGTGATTGTGACACATTGGCTGACCTTATTGAGCAAGAAATGGTGGAATTTGATATTATAATAGGTATGGATTGGTTAGTTTCTTGCTATGCCACCGTGAATTGCCGAACTAAGAGGGTGTACTTCCACTTTCCAAATGAGGCAGTTCTTGATTAGATTTTGGTATTGACTTACTTCCAGGCACTCAAGCTATTTCCATCCCTCCATATAGAATGGCCCCGACAAAATTGCATGAATTAAAAGAGCAGTTAAAAGACTTATTGGAGAAGGGTTTTATAAGACCTAGAGGATTTGAGAAATATAGTCCAACTATTGAATCGTATAGTTGTTAGCCATGGTAAAAGACACGAAGGTCCAATTATAGGTGCAGGTAGTGTGAATAAGGTAGCTAGCACAAGGATACATGACTTCCTTAATTTGGACCCTCCATCCTTCACTAGATCATATCCTAATGAAGATCCCTAAGACTTCATTGATCAGATTCAATGCACTTTAGATGTTATGCATGCGAGTGGTATAGATGCTGTCAAGTTAGCGACATATAGGTTATGAATTTTAGCTAAAATCAGTGGCATTCTTGGGTCATATTATGTTTGATGAGGGAATAAGGGTTGATTCACAAAAGATAGAGGCTGTGAAAGATTGTCCGAGGCCAACGACACCCACAAAAGTTTGGAGCTTCCTAGGGTTGGCAGGTTATTACAGAAGTATTATTGAAGGTTTTTCTTCTATTTCTGTACCTCTAACAAAGTTGGCACATAAAACAACCAAGTTCCAATGAAATGATGCATGTGAAAGGAGCTTCGAGGAGATGAAAAATAAGCTAACTTTTGCACCTGCGCTAGTACTTCTAGAAGGCACCGAGGGGTATGCAGTGTATTGCAATGCTTCAGGAGTTGGCTTAGGGTGTGTACCGACACCATATAGTAGGGTAATTGCTTATGTATCTAGAAAGCTACGACCACGTGAGAAAAACTATCCAACACATGATCTTGAGCTAGCAATGGTTGTGTTTGCTCTAAAAATATGGCTCCACTATTTGTATAGGGTTCATGTTGACATATATACAGATCATAAGAGCCTACAATATATCTTTAAGCAGAAAGACCTAAACTTAAGACAGCGGAGATGGCTAGATCTAATAAAGGATTATGATGTTGATATACTTTACCACCTGGTGAAGGAAAATATGGTAACCGATGCTCTAAGTCATAAGGGAATCATGAATATTGGTGATCAAGCCGTGGTAAGTAAAGGAGTAGCTAAGGATCTACAACAACTAGCTAATTTGAGAGTTCACCTTCTTGAGACTTCAAAGAAAAGGATTGTTGTGCATGATGCTGTGGAGTCTTCATTGGTAATGGAAGTGAAAGAAAAATAGTTCGAGGATCCTATCTTACGACGACTTAAAGACAAGGTGATTCAAGGTACGATAGAGGGCTTTGACCTTACACAAAATGGAATACTTTACTGCTAAAATAGATTATGTGTGCCTGAGATTAATGGACTAAGGAAGAGGATAATGGAAGAAGCCCATCATTCTCGATATTTCATCTATCCAGGATCAACTAAGATGTATCATGACCTGAAGGGAATGTTTTTATGGAGAGGCATGAAAAGGGACCTTGCAAAATTTATGGCTTAATGTCCAAATTACCAACAAGTGAAAGTAGAACACCAAAAGCCAGAAGGTTATATGCAATGTACAGAGCTTCCATCATGGAAGTGGGATATGATCAATATGGATTTGGTTAGCGGGTTGCCTCGCTCATTTCAAAAGTTTGACTCTATATGGGTAATAGTTGACAGACTCACAAAGTCAGCACACTTCTTACCAGTCAGGAGTGATTATACAGCTGAAGAGTATGTCAAACTATACCTCAAAGTGATAGTCAAGCTACATGGAGTCCCAATCTCCACTATATCTGATCGAGGAGCTCAATTCACTACAAAGTTTTGGAAGTCCTTCCAAACGAGTTTAGGGACATAAGTGAATTTGAGTACAACATTCCACCCTTAAACAGACGGTCAAGCAGAACACACCATTTAGACACTTGAAGATATGTTAAAAGCTTATGCATTGGACTTTAAAGGTAGTTGGGTGGACCATTTGCCACTTATTGAATTTGCCTATAATAATAGCTACCACCCAAGTATCTATGCATTGGACTTTAAAGGTAGCTGGGTAGACCATTTGCCGCTTATTGAATTTGCATATAATAGTAGCTACCATCCAAGTATCAAGATGGCACCTTTTGAATCTTTGTATGGAAGGAAATTTAGGTCGCCAATTGGATGGTTTGAAGTGGGTGAAACCACCTTGCTTGGGCCAGATCTAGTATAACAAGCTATGCAAAAATTTAAGGTAATATAGCAGCGGCTAGAAATAGCCCAAAGTCATCACAAATCATATGCAGATACTAGAAGGAGAAGACTGGAATTCAC
>DF362824.1:1027-11626 GCA_000787875.1 Solanum virginianum
GAACACTATATGCACATCCTAAGTCTATGTTTCTCGGTTACTCTGGAATTATCTGTACCTCTTATGTTTATGTTCTGTTTGGTTATGCTGATAATTATATACAGTAACTTTTCAAGTTATGATTTTGAGTTTTTTCTTCAATTCCAAGCCTAAGAACCTAGCATATCAAGTCTTGTGAGCAACGTAGAAGCAAGAGTTCGGCCCGAAAACGCGTAGAAATCCCTGAAACAAATGGTATGTAAATTTTTCGTACTGACCCCCTTTCCGCGGGGGCTGTGCTTCATGCCCGCAGGTGCAGTCATATAGGAAAGCAGGTCTCTAGCTTAAGTCCTCGGGTGCCAGTTGAAGAGCTCTCTTACTTCAGAGCTACTTTTACGTTTATGATCTTCTCTGTTGGCTCGTTGTTGTTTTCTATTTCAGGTGGCTAGTCAGTAAAACAAAGAAAACTCTGCCCAAATTTTCTGAAAATGAATAGTAACTTATTCTGGGTTTGATTCGATATTGTTTTTGGGCACCCCAAACAGGTGTCAGTCACGGTCCACAAGCTGGGACGTGACAGAAGAGATGGTCCAACAGTTGATATATACGTTGGTTCACCGTTGGAGTTATGTCTTGATATATGTTGATATATGCTGATATAAAAATTTGTTTCATAGTTGGTTTCTTAGTTGATGATTATATTGGTTCACAGGTGTCATATAGGGTTTAATTGGTTTCTTCTTTGATTTTTGATATGGTGAAATACTTGGTATATTGATTGTTCTCATCTCTATTTTTTTTACAAATATGATATATTTTTTGGTGTTTTTTTTTGGTACTATATTGGTAGTAAGTGTTCAATAGTCTTAGAATCTCCTTTTGAGTTAATTCCTTGTGATAGAACACATGGTGATATAAAGTGAATTTTGGGTGCAACTGTTGATATATTCATTGTTTCACAACTAGGTTCGAGTTCCTATATGTTCGTACAAAGTTTGGTATCATAATTGGTGCCTCAGTTGATGTATAAATTGGTTCACAATTGTCAGTTGATTTTAATGTTGGATGCAAATTCCGTAAGTGAGAGTGAAGCTACTAGCAAGGTGGTCAGTAGGCTTGGTGCTCCGATGACTTCCAGGGAATATGTTCAATTCAATGATAAAGTGACACCATTAAAGTATGTTCCGAGAAGAAAGAAATAGATATTGTGGTATATGTTTGTAATTTATTGGACAATTGTTACTGTTGAACATGCTGTACTTTTTTTTCTCCATGTTTATGATATTTACGGGTGTACATTTTTATAAGTTATTCTAATGGGTGAACAAACAGTTGGTATTTTCTTTTTGGCTAGCCATTGTGTAGTTTGTCCTTTTATTTTTGTAATATTGTGCACGTATTGTGAAAGTTATAATTACCTCAATGGTATATATCACTTAGTGTAAACAGTCTATAATTTTTCTTCCAACACAGTTATTATGTCATTTTCCATATTCCCAGTCATTTGTTATTAACCCATTTGTACTACCAAATATTCACAACAAGAACACAACAAAATCAAACTAAGTGACACCAAAAAATAAATCAAAAACCTAAATCAAATAAAATTCAACAATTTTGACTATAAACTGTCTTAAAAATCAGAATAACAAACCAAAAAAAAAAGGATAAAAAACCATTAAAAAAACACTAATTAAACTATATTTAAACCAATTTTAATACTTGAATTTAATTCTTCTTTGCAATAACAAGTCTAACAAATAAACAATCTTCACAATAATATTCGAAATCAATATTTACCATGAAAAATCAATCTATATACCAATTTACTCACCAAATAACTGATTGTTTTACTATTGCCATAAGAAGTGGAAAGAATTTTGAACAAAAAAATAGTCAATCAAACATCAATTTGTCTACCTCCCCAAAAAAATATAAAAGTTATGATAAAAAATCAACCATGATACTACTTCAAAGGACTAACAGTCACCAATCAATACGTTTGCCACAATCCAAACAATATGACAAACTTTCACCAAAGTTTATACCAGCAAATGCACCAACAAACTGAATATGTAATTCACCAACCCCTACAAATAACTATTTCATTTTTTTGGTAACATTTCTACCAAAAAAGTCTTCAACTTCTTAATATCTTTTGATTTCACTTCTCTAATGCCCTTTTTTTTAAATCATAATTTGGCAGTCTTCCTAATCTTCTCTGTACAACTGGTGTTAGTACAGTCTCTTTAAACATATCATCAAGGACAACCCAAGTGCTCTCACACGGCAATGGTTTACTTGGTATATCATATGCGTCTTGAAAATTCTTGTTACTGTAGTATACTGAACAATAATCCTCTGCATATTTGTCCCTCTATTCAACGCAGCTATTCCATGGCCACATGAAATTTTATTGTGTTGAAACCTTCCACAAGAGCATATTCTTGTGTTTAGACAAACTGTGAACCTCTTTGCACCATCCGTAACTGTATGAAGGTGTTCTGTAGATGTCCTTACCTTCAAAAAAGAAAAAACTATGATCAATGCCTATACGAAAAATTCAACCTTGCCACCAAATATTCATAACACTAATAATATATATATATTGGTTTCAGCAATTTTATCAACTCTATTACCATTAAAAAATCAACATTGTCATCTAAAAAGTACTAATAAATTTAAAAAGATATATATAGTTTTCAACAATTTTACCAACACTATTACCAATCAAATATAAACTTCCAAGTATGCCACCAAATATATCCCAAAATAAAGTGTACTTGTACATGCAACTATATGCATGATGTTATCAACAACTATACCAACATTATTACTAGTCAAAATACTAACTCTTTTATTAAAAAAAAAACAATAAAAAAATCTATGATTTTTATATATGCTATTAATTCCATATTAAAATTCAACATTGTCATCAAACATTCATAACACTAATACTATATATATTGATTTCAGCAATTTCACCAAATATATTACCATTAAAATACCAACATTGTCATCATAAAATAACCAAAAATATTTAAAAATATGTATATAGTCTTCATCAATTTTACAAACACTATCACCAATAAAAAAAATCCAATACTGCTATTATAAAATCAACCAAAATTTAGTCGATATATATTGATAGCAATAAATATAGCAACATTGTTACCATTCATAAAATCAACATTGATATCACAAAAAAAAAATCAAATTTCAGTCTACATATATATTGACATCATCAACTACACCAAATATATTACCATAAAAAATAAAAACTTACGCTCAAAAGACAATCAAGAAAGGTAAAAAGAGATATATAGTCTTCATCTATTTTACAAACACTATTATCAATAAAAAAATTCAAAATTGCTCTCATAAATTCAACCAAAAAAACTGTTGATATATATTGATATCAACAAATATAGTAACATATTGCTATCAAAAACACAATCAAAATACTGTCTAGCATCATTACTACCACTCCAAAAGCAACATTGCTATCAAAAAATCAACCAAAAAAATAACGTCTTCTTAATACCAACCAAATCACTCCATAAAATCAAGATTCACCTTGAACAATTTCACAACCACTAAAGAAATATTATTTCCAAATCATAAAAAATAAATCAATAATTCTACCATCATTTTTGACATCTTCTAATGAAACTCTTACATTTATGTATGGAATAATAAAAAATTCCACATAGTTGCTCAATATTTTTTTCCCAGTAAGAAAAAAGCCAAAAATATTATTGAATACTAAATATACTGCATATTCTATTT
Source organism: Solanum virginianum (assembly GCA_000787875.1). NCBI lineage: Eukaryota > Viridiplantae > Streptophyta > Magnoliopsida > Solanales > Solanaceae > Solanum > Solanum virginianum. The sequence continues at coordinate 4,796 of DF362824.1, forward strand.
ACACTACAAATTGCATTTATTGATAGTCCTTTTCACATTAAATTTATTCTTCATACATTTATACTTCTTGATTTTTTTCTCAGTTGCGAAAGCACTACGGAGTCATTTGGTATAAAAATGAATAATGTAGGGATTAGTTATGCAGGGATTAACGACGCCGAGATTATTTTTTATCCCATGTTTGATTTATTATTTTTTATTTAATTTTGTGCTTAGTTTAAAATTCTATAGAAAAATTCTTTCCAATTATGCCGTTGAACTATTATGAGATTTTCTATTTCACGTAATTAGATCAAAGTAGATTACTCTTTTGTGACTTCTAACTAGTTAGAAATAATTTGTCATTATGTCTGCTATTTTCTTACTTGAATTATTTGAGAATAAATAATTGTAATCTTAATAAATTCATCACTAATAAAATATCAATCTTTAGTTTAATAAAGATAGGTCATCTATTATTAAAATAGAAAAGATAGTAAACAATTGTAAAATAGACAAACTATATTTATACATACAAAATTGAAAGTTGTAATTTTAATATAGTGTTTATATCTTACGAGGTCACTCAACTTTGAGAATATATCTAACATCATTGGACTTTATATTATATTAATAAAATCACTCAACTAAAATTAGTTATAAAAAATTGACATGTCATTTTTTTTTGTATTATGTAAATATGAAACTACAAATAAATAAAATTTATATTAATAAAATCAATCAACTAAAATTAGTTATAAAGAAAATTGACATGTCAAAATATTTTTTGTGTATATGGAACTACAAATAAATAAAATTTAAAAATTTGACATGGTAAATTTATTTATTTTTATACTATGAAAATATGAACCTGCAAATAAATAAATTTTGTAAGATAACTTATTTAAATAAATTTACTAGTACAATATTACAAATATAAAATATAAAATCAAGAAAATAAAAAAAATGTAAAAGAATTTGGAGGATATTTTTGTCTTTGTGTTTTTAATCCCATGGTATTAATCCTAGGTATTAGCTAATACCACCAAATGAGAGGTATTAGCTAATACCATGTATGTGGTATTAACTAATACCATGAATTAATTATACATGATCCAAAAATCCAACCAAACATTATATTAAATAATACCATCTCATAATCCATGGATTAAATATCCTAATCTCTCGTACCAAACATCCCCTTAGTGGTAGAAACGTATACCTTAACCCTAAAAATAGGTATTCGAATCCCATATAGTCCGTTTGTTATTGTGTACTTTTGAAAAATGCTACCTCATAAGGTCACTTTTGAAAATGGACTGAACCTTTTGTGACATACTATCTCATCAGAGGTCCATTTTTTAGGACAGTATTTTTAAGTGAAACACACCTTTAAATTTGTAAGCAAAGGACATTTGTTTTAAATTATTTGAGTGTACAATAAAGAAGGAAATAGCTTTCACCATCTATAGTTGGAAGAAATTAACATGAAAAAGATGAAGCAGCTTTCTCAGATAGAGAGAGTAATGAAGTTGAGATAGAAATAAATTTATTAAAAATAATTGATGGATAGAGATATATATACTAGCTAGCTAGTGGAGTATATATAAATACAATGTGTTTAAAAAAATGACTTACTTTGTTTTTTGTCTGTTTAAAAAAGAATGATCTCTTTCTCTTTCTGGCAACATTTTAATTTTAATTTTCTTTGTGACATGTTTAAGACCACAAAATTAAAGAGTATTTTGGTACATTTTGTAATAACCCATCTTAGATGAAAAGTTCCACATCTATAAAACACAGGAAAGGTGCTGGATATATAAATAAACAAGTCTGCTTTACCTACTAGTGACACATTTTAAAATCGTACGATCCTAAGTTCAAATAAACAATATAACTAAAGGACTAAATTGTTACAAATAGTATTAGACCACTCTTATATCAGCCTTATCGATGTGAGTGAAATGCTAAGTGCGGTTCTAGATCCAATCCGAATAATATCACGAATAATATCAATGGGAGAGTAATTCATATAGTGTGTGAAGCAATTAATAATCATTGCTAAAAACCAGATTATTCTGTCGAAATTGGGGCCACCATGATTCCATATACCTTTCTCACATGTCTTTCCTTTCCTCCCTATCCTTTCAATCCTTCACAAAAAAAAAATCTCATGGCTAATCATCTCACTTTCTTTTTCACCTTTATTTTTTGCCCCTCCTCTTTTTCTCCCTTGGTAATATTCACTATCATTTCCATTTTGAAAACAAGATAAATTATTATATACTCATTTTATAATTTCTCTAATCTCTTTTATAATCATTTCGATTCCTCAGATGTATCGTACCATACTCCTCCTCCTTTTAGCCTCTTAAATTTGTCAAAATATTTCATTTAAATACTTAAATTAAGTGTTGGTTTAACTGATTATTTGAACTACTAATTAATAAAATATTTTAATTAGAAAATATTTGAGGTTATACGACTTATTGAGGCGAATATATAAAATTAAAGCAAATGACATATTTTCTGTTATTAACTTAATTATTTACTAAACGAATGGGAACACAATTTTCTTTTTCAAAATTTGAACAAAAAATATCTAACTGAAACACTTTATTAGTAGGTGAGATGTTCCAATAATAGAATATCCTACTAAATTTAAAAGATTGACCATGTATTAATTAAGCCTGACCCCCCTTTTTTTCAATATGATATGATCCTATTCATTTTAAGGTAAGTTCATGTGATTTTATTAAAAGACAAATCTAAAAATAAATTATCACATACATCTTATATATTATATAACATTATTCTTTTTTCTACTTTCAATCCATATGAGACGTTGTTCACACATGCACGCAATAAATTTTTCTTTGAATCAGGCTCCACATAATTCATAATCATTCATTAGATAATTTGGAGATTAACTATGTACTAGTCATATCACTCGAGCATCTATGACTACTAAGTGCACATATTTCTTCCTTGCGTGTTCACCTTCAAATTACGGAAAAAGATAGTAAATTGTCTCACATTGACATACAGGCGAAGGCTTAAGGCTCATGGTACTTTTAACATATGTAGAGTGATGATATTTTTCTTTTTTATTTTTCACATGAGACTTTATTCACATATCCAACATCTGTTCTATTTTTTCGGCTCAAACAATTCTAAGGTACTTTTAACACATGCAAAGTGATGATATTTTTCTTGTTCCGTCAAATTTATACAATTTTTCTTAAAAGACCTCCACATCATCAATAGTATTCATATATAACTTATATACAACCCTATTTTTTTTTATTTTTCACATGAGACTTTATTCACGCATCAACTTTTCTCAAGAATGAAAAAATTCTCTCTTGTTTTCTTAAACGAAAACCATTATATGCCATATAATAAAATAAACATTTTTGCACATAATATATATAAAAAAAAATTCACAAATGAATCGACAGCCAAACATAGAAATGAACTTTCGAGTAGAATTTTGAAAGAATTTGTACACTTGCAATTAATATGAATTGTAAGATCAGTTGTGGGGACTCCACAGAAAGAAAGAAAAAACAAAAAAAAGGTTTCAGTTAACTAAATTAATTAGTCCACGTACTAACATAATAGAGACTTGTAACGAGAATGGTGGGTCTTAAAAAGGTTCTTATTAATGCTAAAATTTTGGTACCCACTTGAAATATTATTATAATTGTTGTTTGCTTAATATTTAAGACATGAAACTTCTGTACATCCTAAGTCTGCAGTTGTATCATATAAAAGGTTACATAAAATAATATTGCACTGATTAATTATTGTCTGTTGAAAGAAAAGTACTCTGCTCACTATTTTAAAAATTAATATATTGGACACACGTAACTGGAACTCAAAATATTAAAAAAAATTCAATATTTATTTTAATTTTAATCATATATATGCATAGTAATTTTTTGTTAATAGGTGTTCAAATAAAACATCTTGCCTATACATATAGTTCATGACCGTGTAATTTCTTTGTACTATCATTATATTATCTTAGATTATTGGAATTGATAATTGTTGCTCCCTTCGATCCCTTTTATATGTCATTCTTATTATAAATAGATGATCCTTAATATATGTCATTTTACAAAATCAATTCATAAATGATTTCTTTTTCTATTTTACCCTTGATAGTTAATGAGCTTTGAAAATATATATTTGGCCAATTAGAAGAACCAAAAAAATAATTAATTTACATTAAATAAGGGTAAAATAGTATAGTCACTTATTTAATGTAAGTGCAATCACAAAAACTGACATATTAAAGGGACCGGAGGAAGTATACGTACTTTAATCTGTATGTTGAAAAATCTAGTTGGAGGTTAGTAGGTTAAAAAGATTTTTTGTGAATTCCCATATGACAAATGTGAAAACAAGAACTTATGCATTGTGTTCTGGTTAATATTCTTAACCTAGGAATTTACATTTCTGTTTTTCTGACTTTTACAAACTTGTTTGGCTGTCTTAAGTTGACTTATAAAATTTTCACTCTACCTAAAGCAAATGAAAAGGTTCAGATTAAACCGATCGGTAATATATTTTGCGGAAATTAAGCTTCTTATTAAGTGATAATAATAATGGTTTTGACTATAAATGAGAAAAGTTACTGGCTGAATATATCATTAGCTGAATTAATTAGACTAAAAGTAATTTAGGTCCTTCCTTTTACTGGTTTTTTCCCTCTTTTTTGTGTGTGGGGAAGAAGTCCTTTGAGATATTTCTGAAACATATAATTAGACAATACTCATAATTTTCTCTCTCTCTCTCTCTCTCTATATATATAACTTAATCAAACACACCATATAATGTCATTTTTATCTTTCTTGTAATACATTACTCACTTGAAAAAATGAGATTCTATGAAATTTAACAAAAATTGACTTGTGTGAAATGTTTTCAGATTTTTCCAAAACAAAAAACCCTTAATTATGAGCTAATTTTTTATGAATAACCCATGCTAAATTAGTGCATGTATGGAATTTTATTTGTGTCTACACATAGAAAAAGAAGAATTTTGTTGTAGAAAGTGGATTTTAATTAAACAAACAACAGCATACTCAATAGAATTCCATAAGTGGGGTTTAGCGAGAGTAAAAAATATGCAGATTTTATAATTACCTCGTAAAGATAGAAATACTATTTTCAAATAACCCTCGTCTCAAAATGTAGGAAATTATATCCAATTACCTTTAAAATGGTTCGTTTTAAAATATTTAACCCATGTTTCATGAGAAAATCTTCAAGGTCAGGAATCACAAGTATTGGTCATGAGACAATTAAGTCACAAAACTAATTAAATTTGATGTTTTTCTCATAAATAAACAGGCTCAAAATATATAAAATAACTCAATACCAAGATTATTCCCATAATCAAATCATTTGTTTCAAATGTGTAAGTTGTAAAATGACTCCAATGGAATAACACGTAACACTGTATCTCTGTGTAAATACTCCGTATGCCATTATTGACAAGTTTGATTTTATTATATTTGGTTTAAAAAAAATCTAAGCATTTGTTCTTATTATTGAAGTTTATTTATTCTCAAAGATTCTACCTTACAATACGAGCGGTTCATATTAATACTTACAAATTTTTTTTTAAAAAAAAGGAATTAAACCAACTTAGCATATGATTATATGAAGAAAAAATAAGAGCAGATATATAATACTACAAAATCCAAAATTCTCATCTACCAAATCTTTAAAAATCATCAAAATAGTACGTAGTACAAGATATGCTTGCTACTATATCTACATGTGTAATACAACGTATATAATTAAAAATAAAATAAAATTAAGAGATAATAAAAACTCACCAAATTGATCTAAGTCATCAATATATAGTCAGCAATGATTTTTTTTTTTGATAATAATAATAATAATTCTAATCAGAAGGACAAGGCCATGAAGAAACTGGTCCTTCCCCAGTTGAACACACATTTTCCAAACCCTTATTAATCTCATGATGAAATTCTGATGTAGAAGAATTACCTGAACAATTCAACTTGTTGTAATTCCCACCACCATTATTAGCATCAAATGATCTCAGCCGTTGATTTTCTTGACCCCCATCATGATTATTATTTCTCCACAATCTTGAAAGATTATTTCCATCATTTCTTGCTTGACTAGAAACATTACTGTTGTTGTTATTATTATTATTCCTTCCTTGAAATCCTCTGATCAGATTTGCACTCACTTGTTGTTCATGACTTATCCCAAGTTCATCTAAGGAGGGAACATTAACCGTGTTACCGCTTCCTCCTCCTCCTCCGCCTCCTTGTGATGACTTCGTGTTTAAAACCGATGCTCCAGCATTGAATGTAAGAATTTGATTCTCCATGTTGAACAAGTTTTGTGCTTGTTTTGGTATTCCGAGATGACTTGAACCTAGCTGAAAATTGGTCGAGGTAGAGGTAGAGGCCGAGGCAGTACTGACACCAACAATTGAGTTTCCGGTGTTGTTTGTAGGCATTAAAGCATCAATCATGCTAGAACTCAACAACGATGACGAAGAACCAGACGAAGAAGATAATTGTGGCATGAATGGAGATAGTTGAACCTTTTGTGGTGAAGGCCTCAAAGGGTATAATGGTCCAAGAGAATCCAAATGGCCCGACCTCATGCCCGATCCAGCTGTCGAAAAAAGATCAAGGCGGCGAGTGTAGGGTGAGCCAGTAAACGGAGCAGTAGGGATGCCGGTGAATTCCTGAACCATTTGGCGAAAATTCGTTGTGTCTGTAGTGAGCACGGTTGTTGGTGCTCTCCTTGATGCCCTGGTCCGTTTCTTCGGATTTTTCGCCACATTCGGCGGGT
>DF362824.1:12371-23971 GCA_000787875.1 Solanum virginianum
TAAAAAGAGACAGATGCTAAGATTTGAATAAGATTCAAATCTATAACAATAAACAAAGATTAATGAAAAAACCAATATATAAAAATATTAAACAAAAGTACCCATATGTTGAACTTGCTTGACAGAGTTAGCTCACTTTCTTGGACCACAAGCTTGTATATACATCGAGTTGGATCAGATTTTTCAATAATTTTCAGTGGATTAGGGTTACGAGAGACCGAAAGAGAGAAAAGAAAGGAGGTTAACTAGAGAGTAAAGGTTAAATATAAGGAGGCTCTGAAAGAGATGCAACAAAAGTAAAGAGTTTTTGGGTATTCATTTTTAGAAAAGGAAAGATGGAATAGGTGGGGGACTGGGTGGGTGGTGGGGCAGAGGAAACAAGCTGCCGGTAGGTAGCAACGGGTCAAACTCAAAGAGATGGAGAGAGATGTACATAAGATGGTGAGAGATGAAAGAATACTTTTTCTTTTAGATTCTAGTGTGAATACAAGAAAAATGAATACTGAAAAGTTTCATGGAAATATAAAAGGGGAAGACAAAAATATATATATGTATAAAGTATTCTATTGCAATAATAATAATAATAATAATAATAATAATATGAAAAAGATATTAGAAAGAACAATTTAATACACAAAGAGTAGGTAGCCAACTAAACTTGCTTAAGTTATCTTGTGAACTTGAACTAGCATTAATGAGGATCCTAATGGGATAATGGGATAAAATTTATTTATTTATTTTTTATTAAAAGTTCTAAATTTGATTCTTAAATATTTATATTAAAAAATCCTAATAGAAAGCTTTAATAATCGATCTTATATGATATAAATTTTAATTAATTCAGACTTTGATATGAATAACAAATATTAACTTGTAAAATTATAATTATAAAAATATATTTTTTACATTAGAATCTTGAAAATCAAGGATTTTTTTTATACAAAATTTTATCCTAGTTAATGGATTTAATAGGTTAGAATATGAATTAATTGCAACTAAATTATGAATAAAAAAGTCAAATAAATAATGTAAGGGTCAGGGTTTTTTTTTTTAAAAAAGAAAAAAAAATACTATTTGCTACGGCGCGCCGTATAGTCACGTTAGTTCACTATGTGAGAATGTTCTTAAAGAAATGGAGGAGTTGTCTTATATAAGAGTTAAAGAAAGTAATTAATTTTTGTAGCATCAATTATATTCTAGTATTAAATAATTCTTGTGATCATGTTTAGAATATCAAAGCTTCATTTAATTGTAGAGTAAAGTCATTTCTATTATCCATTATTAAGCAATTAGGCATTGGTCTCAACTCTCAATTTCAAATAATAGGGTTGATTGGTTATATTAATCTTATTATGTTATCTGTATATTTAAGTTCACTTTAAATAATCTTACACTCATCAATTATTTGATGCATGAGACAATTAATTTGGAGCTTTGAAACAATTTTTTAAAATTTATCTAGAAAAAATATGATTGACAATTACAATCCTGATGATTTTGTTATTTTTTTTATTTTTATTTATTTTATATCAATTATAATCACATGAAATACTTATGTCAGAAACTAATACTAAAATGTCATGATAAATTTCTTTCTTTAATTTTTTTTTTGCTTTTTTAATTTTCTAGTAATTAATATATTCTTTTTGCTCCATAACTTATATATGCACTATCTAGCTTTTTTTGCAACTTATGAGTTCCGGTGGTTACGGAAAATCTGCTTCCTCTGACTATTTATTTTTTAAAAATAATAAAAAGAATAACATGCAAATAATGCAATCCATCAAATATTTTATTTTAAAAGAAATTAACAAAAAAAATTGATGTGCAGATGCAATATTATTGCGTACCTCATCCTTTGACCAAGTCAAAATACGGACTATCCAGAAACTTGAAAAAAATTATAAAATTAAAATTTTATTATTATATGGTGTAATAATTTAACATGGGGAATCTTTTGGCATCCAGGTCCACAAGAATCAATGTTGTGAAATTTTACTTTAATGATCAGTTAATTATTTAGTAAATGATTATTTTTTTATTTATAATTTTGAATTTCTACACTATTGTTTAAAGAGTTTTAGTAATCATTATGAGAAAATATTAGATTATGATTTAAAATTTTATAAGTTGTATCATCGTCTAGAGTATTGTCTTAAGATTCAGCAATATGTATCATTAAATATCAAACCCATGTTTAACGATATTATTAAGAGATAATTTTTTGAAAAAATCATTTTTATCCATACCATTTTTTAAAAAGCAAAATACAAAATTTAAAGGGCAACACAAAAGAGTGATTTGTAGAAATCAACCATTAATATTGTCACTTGTTGAGTTGTTGGTAACCATAATTATCTCCCACCAAAGTTTTTCCAATTTTTTGTTGAAGTTCTTACGTGTGTAAAGGGATAAAAGAATTAAATATAAGTTCATATGTACGTATATTATGCCCTCATTGAATATTTGAATATTATTTCAATCATGAATATTCATATGATTTTTGAACCTTATTTACCAAATAATAAATACACTTACATATATCTACCCTTATCATTTATAATTAAAATGTTCAAATGAATGGGCTTCATAGTAATTAGTTCAACCACATTCTTGTTAGCTGCAACCACATTTTAAAGGGACCAAAAAATATTAATAAATAAATTTAAATGTCCATCTCTTTAGCTATTTAATAAGTAGCAAGTTGATAATGTAACTGTCGAAACGTGGTAAATTTGAAGTGAGATTCATATATATTTTATTCTCTCTCTACTTTACTTATAAAATTATTTCAAATATTGATTTCAAAGTCTTCAATTATATATTAGTACTAGGTTCAATGTGCATGCCTTGCATGTATAATGTCGCGTCAATTTATAAATTAAATATAAATAATACTTATTATTAAATAAATACAAAATTAATGTAAATGAAATTAAATAAATGCTATTAATTTGGTGTAACAATTTAGTATATTGCGAAACAAAAAGATGAGAAAATTAATCCAATTGCTTATAAAATAGATGTATCAAATCAATTTCTAGTTTTTGAATGCATAAAGTAATAATTTAGAGTTGAATAATTAGAAGTTAAATAATTAACTGATTAAAATTTAATGTAACAAAAGATTCTTAAGTATAAAATGAGTAGTTTAATGTTTCTAATATAATTTTACTGAATTATTTTCTTTTTAAATTTGTTATATTACATTCTTTTATAAACAAAATATTTAATAGTTAAAATTTTAGTTAATCATTTAAATATAATAGTCCTAAATCAAAAGCGAATTTTAAATATAAAGAAATTTTAATTCAAAAATGAATCTCGAAATTAAATAATAAATTAAAAAAGATAATGAAAAGACGATTTTTTCTAAAGAAAATTATTTTAATGAAATACAAAAAGTTCAAACAACATTTCTAAGTTTCACACTTTTAGATTATATTAATTTTTCCTTCAAAATCAGGCAATGAAATGGATTTAACTTGTATAACTAGCTAATTCATATAAAATATGTCCTTTAAAGAAACATAAATAAGAATGACAATCATTATGTGTTTTGTATATTTAAAAAAAAGTAGTACACCCATGGATGTAGCCTAAATGGTTGGTTTAGGATTACGAGATTTTAAAATTTAAATTTTAATAATAAGAAAAAAATATATGATTTTGTTCTCTTTTATCTCATTATTGATGAAAAAAATTATTTGATATCTATTATTAACCAGACAAAGCGAATATTTTACAAAATTAAACACACAAATTGGTTTGAACATTACTTTCATCATTCAGAAATAAAAAATAAAAGTTACAATATATATATATATATATATATATATATATATATAGGATCTACGTGAAAGGCATTATTATATTCTCTTGTTATGGCGATTGGCCAACCCTACGGTACTATCAAATCCCAAAATAAAAAAGAAACGAATTGTGAATACAGAATATTTAAAATTTGCGGCCATTATTTTTTCGTCTTTATCCACTGAATGGTTTCTTGCTTGTCATATTAGTATAAACTAATCGATTATTAAGACGTAAAACACACTTTAAACCTTTTTTCTTTTGATAAAATTATTATTGATCGATGACTCTTAAGAATACGACAAAAATACTATCCTAAAATAAAAAAAAATTACTTGAAAAGACATTTCTTTAAAGCTTAGTTATATAAATGCTAGTAATTTTTTTATATTACAAATATGAAAGTTTTTTTAAAAAATATATATATAGCAGTTTTAATGAAACAGAAAAGATAATTATAATTTCTAAATTAATGTTATAATAAATAATCTATTTACCTTAATTTAAGGAATTCTTTTAATATTTAAATATAAATATATACTTTCCCTAATGTTATAATAAATAATCTATTTACCTTAATTTAAGGAATTCTTTTAATATTTAAATATAAATATAAATATATACTTTCTATTTCCTCAAACTTTTAAATTCAACAATATTATGCTCGTAATTTTATATTATTTCTATTGACAGGAAGTATTGTGGAAAGGAGAAAAAGGCAAGTAAAGAAAAAGAGTTTAAAATGATTACAATATTATGAATATAAAATAATATTTATAATTAACTATATTAATAATATTATGAGTATAATAATATTTACTACCAATTATATTAATAATATCATGAATATAATAATTATATAGATAATATCATGAGTATAATAATGTCGATAATATCATGAGTATATAATAATTATACTACTGGTAATATCATGAGTATAATTATATTTCCCCCCCATTATACCACTAATAATGAGTATAATAATTATATCAATAATAAATTGTGAATCTAATAATTATACCTCATAATATTTCGAGTATAATAATTATACCAATAATATTATGAATATAACAATACATTTTAATAATTGTATATTATAAAATATACACACACAGTAACGAAAATATATATGGATTTAACTTTTACCATCAATTAATAAATGAAAATAAATATTTATGGAAGATAATAACAGTTATCTAAAAAATAGGAACAAAGGCACACTAAAATTAAGACTTCCGTGATACTATCCATGTTTAAGGCACGAGGGGTATATAAAACTGCTATAACAGTAAATATTTTATATGCTATAATTGATACTTAATTAATATGACCATGTATATGTAATAATTTTCTTAAAATTGTCTATCAATGTTCTTTTCTCCAAAATAAACCACGCGTAGTTTTGATGAAATATATAGTTGTAAGTTCCTCGGATTTTTCTTCGAATATTCAAATTTTTCGATGATATTTTACATTTAATATATACATTAAATCAAGAAATATAAAATATATATCTTTTCAATGAATTAGCAAACTTGATAGCTTGTTCATTCCATTGGTACGCTCCCAATTACTTTTGAATCATTTTTAAATCAGGATTTTTTAAAAAGAACAAACATTGAAAATATAATCAGTTAAAAATAGCTATAATTTGTTAAAATTGGGTTTTTGTAGCTATATATCATAGGAGAAAAGTGAGTGACATCGAGAGGAGAGAGAGAATGGACAGAGAGTGGAGAGAACCGAGTTGTATATATATATCTGTCAAACTGTATGTATATCTACCAAATAATTATATATTTGTAACTGATATACATACGAGATCGAGTGAAGGAGGAGAGAGGCAAGCGAAATCTAGAGAGGAAGGAGAGAGATGAATTGTATATGTATATCTGACAAACTGAATATGCATATCTGACAAATAATTGTATATATACAACCAATATACATATGTATTTGTATATCTAGCAAAAGATTGTAGAAAGAGAGGAAGAGATGAAAAAGAAAATAGCAACAAAAATTTAACTATATCTATAAATTATTTTCAAACTATAATGATATAATATAAATCATATGTTTGCCTAATTTGTAATTTTTTGATACTGTAGCTTATCGTTCACAAATTAATGCCCTTATTGCGGTACAAGGAATACGGAATATCTATAAATTGCGGCCATTAATGTTTTGTCCTTATCATTTGGAGAGTTTCTTGTCAAATTATACACCATACACATTGCTATATTTATTATACACCATACACATTGCTATATTTAAAGCATATAAAGAAAGGTTTACTTCAAATAAAGAAAGTAATATTTACAATATCTCATCGTACATTAAAATAATTGGTGGCAAATAACTTGCATTTAACTTAAAAATGCCCATATTATTTGTGCTATAGGAATATTCTCTTTTCACATGAAGAGCTTTTTACAGAGGGCCAAATCAATCCAACTTGTCTTGTCTACAATCCACGCTACTTCAGTTAGGCCAGGAAAAGGAGTTGTCTTTCATATAAGAAAGCGCTTTTCATTTAGTGTAATTTTGAGACGTGAATTTGAATTAATCAAATTTCAAAAAATTATTGTGAGATTTAAAATTTCACAAATGAAACTTGAAGACATTTTTAATGGATGACTATATATTTTGTAGTTGTTAGACTAAAAAGTGGCTAAATTCGCAATTTACTTCTTAATTCTTTTAGGAACCCAAGTGCCTAAAACTAAATCAGGGAAAGCTTAATAAAAGTTTCAATGAAAGTTTATTCGTCCTTTTTTTTTTTTTCCTTTCACTTTATTCTTTTTCTAACAAAAAGTGGTGTCAAAAAAGGCCATAGAAGGTAAATGGTCCATGTTCCATGATATGGGCCTCATATTAGGCTTATTGTTGTAAGAAAGTTGAGAACTGCAATCAATCTGGGCCAAAGAGGTCCAATTATGATATCAAAATTGTGGGCTGAATTGGTCAGGAGCCCGTGCTAATTAGGAAACCTTTTAGTTGGACTGGCCCAATCCAGTCACCACTTAGACGTGTTTCTTTTGTTTAGGAGCCTGTTTGGATAAAATTAAAAAAGAGGAATTTTCATATATATAGCCACTCAAAATACCTCGATTATGCTCTATAGCTATGACTTCGATAATTATATTTTGTAACTATAGTTATAATCATGTTTATATAATTCATGCAACATTTATATATGTTTGTATAATTTGTTGTACAATATGCAATTTTTGTATTAACATTTGTATATTCGCTATACAATTCGTGCACAAGGTTTATATAATTTGCTATACAATTTAGAGTGATTGTATATTTCTCTATACAATTTGATTCGCGCATAGCTTTTGTATAATCACACACAACGTTTGTATAAATCACGTGAATTATACAAAACTCAAACTATAATTATAATTAGATCTTTATCGCGAGTCGTAATATATATACACACACATACATATAAAATGTTTTTGTGATTTTGACCATGGTTAATTGTTGTCACGCAGTGAGCCATTTTGTGTGAAATAGTTCAAAATATCAACAAGTCTTTTCTTTTTAAATAATTTTAATATTATATTTTATTCAAATTTTGGTTCAAAGTTAATGTTTCACGATATATAATGGATATACATGCGTCGACATATCTAGGCATAATTAAAACGTTCGTTCAATTCACGAGACCTACAAATTCGGGAGTAACAACAAACCAAATAATTATAGAGAAGAACAGCTGGAATATTATTTATTTTTATAAAATGTAGAAAAAATCGTCTGAATATGTTTGTAGTAATGTTTGTTGTCTGAAAAAGTTCTATAAAACGTTTCGTTTTGAATATTTACATATAAAAATGTTTTATAAAACGTTCGTTTTGGATATTTACATATAAAAATGTAGTAATGTTTGTTGTCTGAAAAAGCAAAATATAGGATCGGAGTTGTTGTGATGCTTTTGTCCCATAGCTAGATACTGAGATTGCTTTTGTTTCTTCTTTATTATTTATTTATTTATTTATTGGGCTAAACTTTAATTTTTTGTTAAATATGACTCTTAATACAATAAATTATAGAACATGAATATGTTTGTTATCCTTTTTGAATCTCTTGAAAAATAAAGTAAATTATTATCACCAACTAAATGTCTCGTTATGTTATGAAAGTATAAAATTATACAAAAAAAATAAAGTAGGAGAGAAGAGAGAAGATTCTTCAAGTAGAATTCCTAACTCTTAAAGGAATCTACATAAATAAACATTTACAATAAAAAGAATATGTTTATAGCACTCCCCCTTGAGTGTCTATTTGCTAGATTATGTGCCTCGTTAAAACTTTACTAAATAAAACCCTATGGAAAAAAATTCTAGTGAAGGAAAAAAGAGTACACATATATAATAATACGCATTTTGGATGCCTCATTAAAAACCTTACAAGAAAAATCCAATGGGACAAAAATTCTGTGAGGAAAAATGAGTACATCTCGTATTAACTCTCTCTAATCAGAATATCAATCCAAAGACTTGAATTTTCGCATCCCAATCTTGTTACTATCTTCTTGAAAGTTGCAGGTGGTAGAATTGGTGAACAAATCACCCACATTGTCACTCGAGCGAATCTGTTGCACATTTCTATCAAACCATTCTTTGGAGTTCATGTGTGTAGAAAAATTTTGGCGAAATGTGCTTCGTTCTATCTCTTTTTATGAATTTTTCCTTTATGATCAAGGAGTTTTGCAAGTTCCTCACTTCAACTTCAAACAATATATTGCCTTTTAAAAACTCTTCAAGAGTTCTAATTGAAGTTATCAACTTGCATAATAATATGAAAGGTTCTTGATTAATTTAACCAATTTGAGGATTATGAACAAGTTTTTCAAGAACTTGTATATGATTCATGCATTTTAAATCCTTCAAATACTTTCATATCAATTTTGTCCAACGACAATATTCAATATTGAATGCATGACACTTTTTAGTGTCTAGATTGAGTCAAATAAGTTTTATGCTTACCAAGATGCACCATTCTACTTGATAGTTAGAACATGCTTTAATATACCTAGAGCTTAGATCCTCATAATCTTTTACAATATTGCGCTATATTGTATCAAAGATATTTATATTAGACAAACTAACATATATTCTAATCTATCTTAGAGAATTCATCTTTTATGCATCATGATATATTTATTAATTATATACCGCATAACAAAATTATTAGATGGAAATTATATGGTCCATGACCATATATCAATTGAGGGAAAATTGATCATATATTGGATTGATGCATATCTTTATCTATAATTTATCATATTTCAAACCATGAAGCTTTGTTCTCATAAGCAATGACAGACCATTTATCTGGGGCATTTAGTGTCAATCAACTTGGATATTTATCAATATTTTCAAGGTGAATTATCTTGATTACGTATTCTGAAAGTTGTGCTCTTAACTCAATTATCTTGCACAAATAATTTTGCGAATGTCAAACTTCAAGTTGACAATAAATGCATATGTGATTATCTTATTGATGCATCTATTTTACATATCACTTGATGGTGAACGGACCCATATTCATCTTTTATACTTTCAGAATTTAAGGGATTCAGTCCCAACATTAGTTGATTCAATCAACTTATCATGAGAAACAAAAAAACCTTGAAGAATCTTTTATTTTTTTTAATATATGTCTAATGAATAAACTTCAAGTTTACCATGACATATGTATTTTGTTATAGTAAATTTCTGATTTACTACTATATGAACAAATTTCAGATTGCTTACTCGGGGAGTAAATTTCAACTTTATTTCTTCTCAACTACTCTACTTGTCGTAGAGGTGAGTCGTTATTCCTTTTAAATATGTAAACACATCTAGTATTTGATTTGTAATTTTTGCATGTGAATAATCTTTTGTACTTCTTTTCACAAATAGTATTCCTTTTAAATTTGTAAATGCGTCTAGCATTTGATTTGCAATTTTTGGATGTGAATAATCTTTTGTACTTCTTGCTCACAAATAGAAGCACATGGATCAAGACGAGACAATGATGAATTTTTCCACAAAATTTCTCTTTTGATATCATTATCTTCTCCCCCTAATTTTGAAAAAAAAATTCTCATCAAACCAACAATCTGCAAATCAAACAGTGAACATATCTCCAGTTAATGGTTCATAAGCAATGATCTTACTATCAATTGCAAGCGTTTAATTAATGACTCAGTAAGGTCATTTTGAGTATGAAGATGAGCAACAAAATGTTCAACTCTTATTCCAATGGATAAACAATAGTCATTAAATGCTTGAGATGAAACTATGCAGATTTATCAAGGCAAATTGATTTAATCTGATTATCAGGAAATTATGCTCATAATCAAATTATTTGTGCCAATAATTTTGCAAATGTCAAATTACGACATGACAATAAGCACACACGAGACCATCTAGATGAAACATCTATTAAGACCATAAAATATCTAAACGTCCCACTAAATGGGTGAATAAGTCCACAAATATCCCCATGTATATATTTCAAAAATCAGAAGACTCAATCTCAACTTTCGTTGGTGATGGTCTCACAATCACCTTGCCTTGATAACAAGCATTACAAGAAAATTCGCCATTTAGAAGAATCTTTAAGTTCTTTAATGGATGTCCATTTTAAATTATCATTTATTTAAATCATTATCAAAAGTTCACATTCTTCATGAATGGAACACAACCACCTTAGCATATTAATTTATGATAGTTTAGTGCCTCATTCCATGTTCACGTGTATTATTCAATCACTTGTCTTGTTTGAGATATTATGCATTGCTAGCACGTTTACTTTAAAGAATGGAGCATTGGAACAAATTTTATGACTTTTCACCAAAAGCATATTATTTTGCTTTTGTTATCATTATATCATTCGTATGGTGCATTGGGACTTGAACCCAACGTCTTACGTCATAAATTGATGGGACTTGAACCCAACATCTTATTATTATGCTTTTGGATGTATGACCATCTTCAAGTGATCATATCTTTCTTTTAGGATTTTCCACAAAACAAGTGGATCTTGAACTGTGAGATATTCATATTTTCGAGATTTCATCAAGATGATGACCCAAGAATATCGTAATTTTAACACAATTTTATTTTGATGCTTTATTTTCATTCTCAATGATGTCTTCGAGACACATAGCATCCAATACCCACAAAGCACAGTTCTTTCCCAAATTATGAAGGGCAACGAACTCAAGTTTCTCAAGGTTAGTCATATCAATAAAGAGAAAATAAATAAATAAATAGTACCTTAATCTTGAAACTTAACCTTCACTAAGTTTGAAACTTAACCTTCACTTTTTAAGACGGTAGAGTTTCGTGCTGATAACGTGTTATGAAAGTATAAAATTATACAAAAAATAAACTAGGGAAGAAGAGAGAAATTTCTTATTGCTCTTGAATAATATTGAGATGTATATTACAATGAAGGAAACTCTTATATTTATAGGGAAAAAACTAACTTGGTCTTCTTGAATAATATTGAGATGTATATTACAATGAAGGAAACTCTTATATTTATAGGGAAAAACCTAACTTGGTCTCCAAATAAGAAACATAATTGATCTTCAAGTAAGATTCCTAACTCTTAAAAGAATCTACATAAATAGACATTTACAATAAATAGAATATATTTATAATACGTTACATTTTTTTTTATATATTGCTATGTATCAAATTCTTAAATAAGCAAGCGTCGCTGTTTATTTTCTTATTTTAAAATTGCAATGTCCGATCCGAAAGGCGTGCTGATGA
>DF362823.1:1525-19977 GCA_000787875.1 Solanum virginianum
GAGGTACCAGTCACAGCCCATAGGTTGGGTCGTGACAATATTATTATAGGCACGAGTAGAGTCATGAGAAACCATATGCATATAAATCATTATGAAAAATCCCAAAGACCAGTAAAACAGTAGGAATAGCAATTATCTTAATAATAGTTACCAGTTCTTTCATAACTTGCCAAATTCCCTTTATTCTTACAAACTTAATAGATTTTTATTTTTTGGAACATAGGATCCAAGAAATAAAACAGATTACTATAGGAATAGGATCTTTTAAAATTTACTTACAATGTCACATACTTTTTCCAACTTGTGAATTTTGAGAATGTAAGAGCCAAACTAAGACACATTTGCTAAAGTATATCAAACATAAATACGAATTTCATTCATAGTATTAGGAACATACATTATTTCAAACTTATCAAACTTTACATACTTTCATAAACTTACTAAACTTTTCATACTTTCATATGACTCAAAATCTTTATGTTCATATGAATCAAGACAAGACTAATTTCTTGCAAAGATATCAAGAAGGAATTACAAAGGACCTAGTTAAGTCCGAATTGAAAAAGGAAAGGAGCCTTTCAACTCACAACACTAGTAATTAGATCTAAGTCATGCCATAGGATCAAAATGCTTTACATACCTCTCTTTCTTCGTCAAACTATCCCAAATGTCAAGCCAATCCGACTTACTCTTCCGGACGTCCAATATCTACAAAAGTCACAATAACGCTCATGATTAGTTAAAATCCTCTTCGGGCCTTAAATTCCGAGTTGCCCCAAATTTTATAGAAATTTCGCCAGCACTTCCCCTAGAATATAGGCTGCCCCGAGACTCAACTCGGCTCCAATTAGTCAACCACACAACAACAACAACTCAACAACACCAACAGTCCTTTTTAGTACCCTTGCCACACCAAATCCATTTAGATAACCTCAATTTATCAAAATTACAAAAACTGGGCAGCAGCTATATTTACATATACACACTGCTCAAGCCCTCACCTACCTTCCAAGTATCATATTTTACCATATAAACGCCAAACACAAACTTACAACGCAAAAACGCACACTGTTCAAGCCCTCACCTACCTTACAAGTATCATATTTTACCATATAAACGCCAAACATATACTTACAATGCAACAACGCAACATTTAAATACTTACATAGGTCCTAATTCGAACCATCCCTCATGTATACATACAAACAACAAAGTCCATAATTCACTTAATTAAGCACTCCTTCAAAGTTCTCTTCTAATTTAACATACACCAATACCCATACAAGCTTTAAATTTAGCTAAAACAAGATCAAAATCAACATACCTTATAAACCCCTTCAATGGATTCAAATCATCAAATTCGCAAAACACAGTATTTTCTTGACCAACCAACGCCTCCACGCCACTTAGGGGACTCAATATACCAAACCTGAAACGTCAAAATAATTGTAGAATCAAAATTTGCAAAAAAAATTCGTGGTTACTGTAGCAACCCAAAAGAGTGCTACAGTTGCAAAATATTTTGCTCTTGGAAATGGCTAAGTATGGAATGTTGAGGAAATGATCTTGTATATATAAGATATACATACATAAATATAAAGAAAGCAAGGATAATTTCTTGGTCCCACCTACAAGTGTTCCAATGGGAACTTTACACAAATTGGGGTGGGGTACCCCTATTCTTCTTAAGACTCCAAGTCTTTGAGAAAATACACTTTAATCTCGAATTTCGTAATAGCTCCAATACACCACAATACAGATTCTAACAAAACCTCTAAATTTTGGCTCCAAATTTTTGATAAAGAAACGTAATAGCTCCAATACACCACAATACGGGTTCTAACAGTTTATGCATTTTGATTATGTTGCCTATCTCTTGTTGCATTGCATCCTACATACTTAGTACATTCAAACGTATTAATGCATACTCTATGCCTACATAATATTACTATGTAGGAACCGGAGCTCCATTTGGTCATCATCATCCTCCA
This sequence comes from Solanum virginianum, assembly GCA_000787875.1. Lineage (NCBI taxonomy): Eukaryota > Viridiplantae > Streptophyta > Magnoliopsida > Solanales > Solanaceae > Solanum > Solanum virginianum. The sequence continues at coordinate 3,517 of DF362823.1, forward strand.
AGTGGCTAGTGGCTTCCATTCAAGCTAGTTGGTGAGTCCTCATGTCCGAGGGAAATATCTATGTTCTTATGTTATGTATTGAAGACTATCTTTCCTTTTTGGTTTACTTTGACTATAAGGGTGAGCCCGATTGCTTGTCTTGGCTCCCGTTAAGTTCTATGTTAGAGGTGTTGTTGGACAAATATGTCTTATGTTTGAGCTTTCACTCACTTATATTATTCAAGCTATTTAAATATAAGTCTCTCTCTCTTAGTCCCAATTCCCCGTGTTTATATCTCTTAGGTTGATCCACATTGCTTCTGCGACCAAGAATGTGTAATGATACACTATGAGGCTTGTTTGGGGTTCCTTCAGGTTCCCCATTCGCCGATCACGTCTAGGCTCTAGGCTTGGGTCGTGACAACAATGCCAGTTTTTTAATGGAATTAGTAGCAATGTTGGTGAAAATGTTGATAATAATACATATCTTGACAGTGTTTTTAGTGAGTGCTTGGTGGAAAATTATTTTTCCGATTTGATTGGCTATTTTCGGTAAAGTTGCTATATATAGCGTCACTTTTTTGGTTAATATTTTTTGTCAAATTTGATTTTACTTGGTGTTATTCTTTACCAATAGTAACGACTTAAAAAATATAATAAACAGCGTAGGTAGGTATGTTGATTACAAAGTCGAAGGTGTCATTTTTTATACAACAAGTGGGTTCCAAGATTTGGTTGATACTACAAAAAAAGAAATCAAAGTTTGTCACTAAATATTCACCAAATGTCATTGGTTATTACACTTGATGAAAAAATTATAAAGTATATTCCAATGCACCATACCTCAAATGGAATAAATACAAGTCGATAAAACAAGCAGATATATACGAAAACACCATCAGTAATCACTTTGTACTAATCCACAATTTTCTATTCTATAAGTTTAACAAAATCTAACATCAATTAACAATTTTGACAATATAATTTGAATGAGAGATTAAAAAATAGAACCTAAAAAAGTCAAATTTATACTAATTTTCTACCCAAATATCTGAAAGTTTTACTTATTTAATATTGTTAACTTAAGAAACGTAACTGTGAGTAATGATTTTAGCATAATATGTTAGTCACAGTAATGTCGTATAATACGTTATTGTGAGTAATATTTTGTGTGTAAAACGTGTCTCACAGTAACATATTATAAGACGTAACGTATTATGGTAAAAACATTACTCTTAAGTTAATACTATTAAATAAATTGTTACTGAAAAATAAATTTATAGTAATTAGTATGATAAAAAAATGTAATTTTATTTTGATAATAAAGCATGTTAGAGAAAAATAGAAGTGTCGCTGCAAGTGAATGTGGCTTAGAAAATAAGGAGGTGGGGATAGGCTTAGCCAGTATGAAGTCACTGGTGTGTGTTTGTGGAAACTAAGCTCCCAAAATCTTCTTGTGTTTCTTTAGTTACCGGGAATGGCTGCCGCAGCTGTTTTATCTCTTTCTCTACCTAAGCTTAATGTAACTAAAGCTAGTTCAGGCAACACTGCTGAGAGTCTTGAAGATAAATTCGGCCGTAAAGGCATCAAATTTTCTGATGCAGGGACAGTTGAGCTGACTGTTAGAAATGGAAGTTCAATGAAGCTACATATACCCAATGCCCATGTCACTTCTTACAAGCCTAAAGTTTATTGGAAAGATGATGGCTTTGAGGAAGTCCTTTACACCCTTCCTAATTCCAGAGGTGGCATTGCTTTGGTAATCAATGAAATCTTGGACCCTAATCCTAATGGACCACCACCCATTGATCAATGGACTGTCACAGATGTTGATTCTGACTCTATTGATGCTCTCCAGGTATGTATTTAGGCTATTAAGAATTTCTTGATTTTCTTTCCCCTTGCCCCAAAAGGGAATAATTAGTGTTATGGGCAGGTTGAATTGAGCTGCAGCCGAGGGACTCTGGATATTAAATATGTGCTCTCACTCTATCCATTGAGTATGGCAACAGCAGTTATAGTGAAGAACAATGGCCGAAAGCCTGTCAAGTTAACCACTGCTATACTAAGTCATTTGAAGTCTAAGACAAGAGGGGGCACAGGAATACAAGGACTCCGGAGCTGCACTTACTGTACACATCCTCCTTTGTCTTCTTCCTTTGAAATTTTATCTCCAGGGGAAGCTATGAAAACTGAGGAACCTGGTTTGTTCTCTTTTGGTTGGGAACCAGAGAAGAAGCCCGGCATATGGTGCACTCAAGATGTGCCCATCACTGTCCTCAAGCACAAGCTCAGTAGACTTTACAGTGTTCCACCACAAGAAAAAGCAAAGGAATTTTACAACTCAATACCTTCAAAATATGAAACAATCGATCAGGTAGCACATTCACTCTCCTAACCACAGACAACTAATACTTAATTTTAATGATCATGGTTTGGTGTTCGTTTAGTTTGTAAATGCTTCTCTTACGAAAACTAACATCTTCAACATGAAAGATGTCATTTTGAGACTGTTGATCTCTATATATTAGCATTTTAATTACAAATTTTTCACAATTTTAATATCTGTCTTGAGAGAATAAATTGCACAAATGAATTCATCAAAAACAGCATCCAGCTTTTTCCAAGTTATCTGTCTTTAGAGAGAACAAAATGCAGAACATAAATCTCTATAAACAGCAGAAAACTTGGTGTTTTTTGAGTAAAAAAGACTTGGTGTTTGTTTTGTTTCCAGGGTCGTGAGCTCTTCTTCAGGATGATACGTATGGGCTTTGAAGATATTTACTTATCAAGTCCAGGTTCATTTGCAGAAAAGCATGGGAAGGATTACTTTATCTGCACTGGCCCTGCTTCAATGTTGGTTCCTCTTGTTGTGCATCCTGGTGAAGAGTGGAGAGGAGCACAAGTTATTGAGCATGATAATTTATGATTTTGTCATGTTTTCTTTTTTGTTTTATATGTATATCTTTATTTCACAACCTTTCTCTACCTCCTAAATTCTTCATCAATGATAAATGTACTTGGTTATTCCTCAAGAAAAAGTTGTACCATCTCTTGAAAAGATTGTTTTTTAACTGTTTTTGATCTACTTGAAGAGTAACTGTGGTTAACAATCTGAGAATTCCAAAATATAAATGGATTTGGTGAATACTTGTTTCTCCCTTTTTTTCTTTGCATCCAAGCAAATTCAGTGAGTTGATTCTTAAAAAGATGGTTGAGCTAGAGATATATAACATACCTAGTGGAATCCCACAACCTTACCACTACCTCACAAAGGTAGAGAGGTTGTTTCCTGGGAACCCTCGTCAAAGATATATTCTTTCAGCTGCAGGAGCTAAATAATAAGGTTAGATATGTTGATAGAATACCCATAAATCCTACCCTGAAAAGGAGAGAGAGTAGGTACCACCACCCAAAATATCATTTCAAAACATGTCCAAGATACACATTAATAAAGGGAGAATAATCCACAAACACTTTCAACCATAGGCCATAGCCAACCAAAAGTTATCCAAATATACAAGTTAAGAAATATCATATCAGGGAAATAGAATAACAGAACTCAGTCATCTTCACATACCACCTGGTGTAACCCTTTCTTCTTCTGTTTGGTATGGCTGCCATTAACACTTGTCTCCTCTCTTCAAATATAATTTCCAGTTCTCCCATTTCAAGATCCCCAAGGAAAAGCATATCCATATTTCCTCTTCCTCTCTGCAGTCCCGTCCACTACAGTAGCTTAACAAGAAATATTCCACTGCCAGGGGTAGCTTCAATATCATACCCATCCATCGACACAGAATACTTGGAAAGTGAATTCAGTGGACATGGAGTCACCTTCAAAGGGGTAAATGACAGTTGTGTTGTCCGCATGGCGTTGGAGAATGGAAGTATAGCTAACTTGATGCTTCCAAGTGGTTTGATCACATCATACAAAGCTCAAATGTGGCATGGAGGCACAATGGAGTTGCTGCATACCACTGTCTCACAAGGACAGAATGGTTCACCAGTCATTGAAGGAGGAATTTCACTCGCCTGCAATTGCATGACCAATGAAGGTGTTTCATGGTCGCCAAGTTCTTGGGCCCTTCATCAAGTTAAAGGAGATCCTCAAGGATCTATCCAGGTGCCCTTTGTTTCTATTCAATTTGTACTACTACATTTATTTATCAGTATGTTGTTGAATTGGATGGTTCAACTTGTTGGAGGTGCAGGTGGAATTGATTTGCACAAGTTCAGATGGAAATATTGAAGCTAAGTATATGGTTACTCTGCAACAAGATCATTTAACTTCAGAGATTAAAATCTTTAACTTAGGTATGGAAAGCATCCTGCTGATGGGTTCGGTTCTTAGCCATCTTACAGTGAGCACACCAGAAGCCAGCTATGCAGTGGGACTGCAAGGCTCAGATTTCTTCAGCAACCCTCCATTTTTAGCTAACTTCAGCATTATTCCTCCTGCCCTTGGAAAGATTAAAAATCGGCCTTCTAAGAAATCTTTTGGGGAAATATTCTCAAGCTGGGGTACAAAAGATCAAAGCCCAGGGAAAATTGCAAGAGAAACAGAAAAAGAGTTGGAGGGTGAAGAAACAGACAACTACAAGCATTTGACTGATGAAATGAGCAAAATTTATAAAAGCGCACCTAGGAACTTCACACTCATTGATCGGGTAAACTATCTTCATGGAACGAATCAATTTCTGAATTTTAGTTGCTAATTGAACTTGACATGCTGATAAATATTCATGATTAGGGAAGACGAAACTCAGTGGTAGTAGGACGGGATGGGTTCAAAGAAGTGTACTTGCTGAGTCCTGGCTCAAGACATGAAAGTTATGGCAGATACTCATACATATGTGTTGGGCAAGCCGCTTTGCTTCAACCAATAATCATAGAATCTCAGAGTGAATGGAGAGGTAAACAAAGTTTACATAACCCAAATATGTGAAGTTCTGAACCAGCAAGGCAAAGCACAAAGTAGTGTCTCAAAGCAAGTCAAGAGATTACAACACAGAAACCATAAATCAAGCAGATACACTTGATTTTACTTTGAAAGAGATCTGTAGTGGATATTAAGCTATAAATCCTTTGAAGAACCATTTAGCTAATACTGATTGGTTGGTTTAGAACATAGGTCCGTTTGTCCTGTTGCCCATGTTTTCCATCATTAACTCAAGTAAAGCTTGCATATATTATTTTACTCAACTGCTCATGGAATCAATTTACTCAACAAGCTATACACAGCAAATTTATTTTAAATGGATAATTAAACAGATGTGATTGATAGTGCATGAAAAAAGACTTCAATTAGCATCCAAAATAATCAATTCTGTTGATAGGATACTAGTTCTGTAGCCTATTTAGTACCCACTATCTACGAGTGGGATCTATTACAGAAGACCAACTACATATTTTAGGTGGGAACAAGGTTGTAGCTTTGGTCTTGATTGCCTATCCACAACAGAAGTATGAATGCCGCCAAAAGTACAGCTAAGATAGCAACAATCAATATGCGAGGAGATGCATAGCCATTTTTAGGTATGACAGCTTGAGATTCTGTTCTGGTATGGGCAACATCATTTGAAGATACTTGCAAATCTCCATTAGCTTGAACATCTTCTGTTGAAGATACTGATTCGGAGTTCAGATGGTAGTATTTCCCATCATTATCTCTACACCCACACCTTTTACGATGAAAGAGGCCATTTACTTGAGACTTTTCTGGACTCCATTCACACCTGCACAAGGATGGACTCCTAAACCTTCTGGTTTTCCTCTCAGAAATGTCTGAGTTCACATCATTGGCATCCTGAAGGAGATGAATTAGTTTTCTTGGTGTTGCAAAGATCTTCACACTTTCTACACTAACATGAGAACATGACCTCTGAAGCACAAAAAAAGAAATGTCAACCATGTTACGGCACCCATTATATAGTACACCATACTAGAAGCACATAAAATCAATAAGTTATCTGTTAAATCCCCCAAGTATGTTATTTAACTTGAAACAATTGCAGAATTTCTCTGACATATACATCAAAGTTTTTACTTCTAAGAATGGCATTGCTATTTAATTAGTTTTGTGGGAGATGCACTAGAGGGATCCATCTATTTTATTAATCCTCTTTGCAACTCAAATAACCGAGTTGTATCTTCTGTTGATCAATAATACATCAAGCTAGTTTTTTTAACTCCAAATGACTCCCTGTAATTTTGATAAATATATTTGCTTGTTAGAAATATCAGCCCTCAGATCTGATGCTGTCTGTTGTTGCATGGCGTTGGAGAGTGTTGTCTCCAGTATCATTATGAATCTTATTGTGCTCAAAGTTTATGACACCATTTCCATGTGTGATTTCAGAGAAGATGCCATCCTTTAGAGAGACATCCACACCACCATCTGCACTCTTCTTCCAAAGCTTTCGGTTTCCACTCCTATCATCACCCAAAACATAAGAGCCCTGATTGGTTGAAACAGGAGAGTCCATAAATGGTTCATAGTCAACAAAAGAATTAATTGTGTGTGATTCTGGTGATGCAGTTAAAGATGATTGGTCACCAGAGCCCCACACATTTCTCCTCATGTTCCCTCTACTGTCAAAGTTGGATCCGGTCATTGAATCTACATCCCTCTCAAATTTTGAACCCTTCTCGGAGCATATTCTCTTTGCAGTCTGTAATGCTTCAAATGCAGCCCCTCTAACATAAAGCATCTTGTCAGATTGACATTTTTCCATCTCCTCAATAACCATTCTAAGCTCAGAATGTATGCTTCTTTGATCCAAATATTTCATCAAAGAGTTGACCATATGAATGGCAGACAACCTTTTTTGAGAATTTCCTTCTCCACTGCTGCTACTTAAAATTTGTAGTCCAGACTGTATCAACAATCTTGCATAAGCTTCCATAATTAAGCTATTGTGTTTGGCTAATGAAGTGACTAGAGCCATATGAGAATTTGTTTGTGTATGCTTCTCCAGAGCCCCAGCAACTCTTTGACAAACCTCATGAACCATCTCATTTGAAGCAACCCGCCAGTTGTCAGAATCCACCAGAGCCTTTAGGCAGAGAGCAGCTCCAGAAGATAAACTTTCCTGTCTCCCCAGAAGACAATCGGAAAGGGGCTTTGCTAGGGAGTGTATAATGTATCTTTTCTTTTCCTCTGGAGTCGTTGGGTCCATGCTGTACCTTGCAATGGCTGGAACAACTTTTGAACAAGCTTGGTGAAGGGCAAAAGATCCAGCACTGGATGTCAATGTCTTGATAATAGTGCTCATAATGTTATCAATCTGAGGAACAATTTTAGGTCCATGTACACGGGCAAGTACCTCATAGAGGGAAATTGTGTATTCTCCTGATGATGCATTGGATTCTTTGGTTTCAGAAACCTGAGCAAGAAAGAGAGGGATTGCCTTGGAATCTAGCTCTTTCACATATGACTTCAATGCTTTCATTGCACATTTTCTACTCTCAGCATCCTTATCCAAATTCTCCAGCTCTCTTCTAAGTATTGGGCTCAGACTTCTCACCATTACTACCACTTACCTACAAATCAATTAACATGTTAGACTGCTTCAGAAAATGAAACAATGCAAAAGGAACAAAGATCTAAATCAATTTTTCCCCTTCTTTTTGGGTATTACAACTTGTACTATCTTCAACTGATACCGAGAAATATGAATCTGAACTTATTTCGTCAAATCTTAAGACATTTTTTAACAAACTGAAACTTCAGTTTATAGCCAAAACAACAACATACCTAGTGAGATCCCACAAGTGGGGTTAGGCAGGGTGTAGAGTGTACTCAAATTTTATCCCCACCAATGCTGCAATTTAATACAACAAAATTTTCAAGAATCCTAATATTAACATATGGGTGTGTCTAAGTCTTATCAAGATTGGCTTTTAAGAAGGGGAAAAAGGACAACAGCATGTGCAAGTTCATCAGAAGGAAACTTGGGGATATAATAAGAATCATATATTTAATCAAGAACTCAACTTACCATTTTAAGGTAATTAAGGAACAATTGCAATGTTTTCAAAAGTAAGAGATAAGGTGTGACAAATTGAAATTGGTGCATTTTAAACAAACAAAAACGAGTATCTACCAACATTTCCAAGAAACCCAGATATCAACATTCATGAGAGGTTCAGATCAGAAACAAAAACCTAAGTCCACAAGAAAACTTCAGATAACTAATAAAAATCACGGAATAAATCTAGGACCGCAATTTGTTGAACAAAAATGTGCCCTAGCATCTCCTCCACTATTTCAACCACTTCCCATGAAATCTTCCAATACAACAGCAACAAGAATGGCACATAAAACAAACAAGTTTTCTTGTAAAACAAATGCCAAGTATGAAGAGATAGATAGAGGGGATTGATTGTATTGGTTGCTAAAGAAAGTAGGCAGGAGTATGAATTCGCTATGCGATTTTAGTGGTTCGCTGTCTCATTTGTTTTACCCATTTTGAGGGTACCCTTAAATTTTGAATCTTTCTTCTTAATTCCCCCGCCCCTTTTACTTCAAATTTCAATATCTTTATTATTTATTTTAAATAAAACTTAATAACATGTCAACATGATGTTCAAAATATATCTAATTTGAAATTATTTATCCTTAATAGATCCAATACAAATTATTTATCCTTAATAGATTCATCACCCAAATTATTTACATTCTTACCTCACTTACCCTTTTTTATTTCGTCTAATGTCAACACAAATACTATGAAATATACTCCGGTATCATATAGAATATGTTCAATCCTCTGTGATACTCTAGTGTATATTGATACCTAATTGGCATCATATAAAATTATATTTTTTTAAAAGAAATAAATAAATAAATTATTAAACTCTAAATTAGTCAAAAATATATTCGTTGTGCTACTCCATCAATATATTTATACCATATATTCCCCGTCGGTATATTGATATCATATCGGTATCATATAGTTTTGAGTTATTCTTTTAATAAATAAAATAATTAAGAAAAAATTATTAAAGTTGTAACTTATTTATTAAATTCTAAATTAGTAGAAAATATATTCTTTGTGATACTCTATCGGTATATTAATACCATATCGGTATCATATAGAACTGAGTTTAATCCTCTGTGATACCCGAATTGGTATATCATACAAGGTGGGTGCTGACATCAGCATGACGTCAGCGGACGAATTTTAATAGTATGGGGATATAAAATATAAAGGAGGTTATCGGTATATGTTTACCCTATTGGTATATCATACAAGGTGGGTGTTGACATCAGCATGATGTCAGCATGCGAATTTTAATATTAATAGGACAAATTTTAATAGTATGGGGTATGAAATGTAAAAAAGTATATGAATGTAAATAGTTTACTTTGAAGGGGCATGAACTTACTTTTTCCTTCTTATTTTTATTTAATTGTATGTGCATTTTATGCCTTATTATGTAAAATTAAATAAAAATATCACCTTTTAATCTTTCAGTCCAAAAATATTTTTTCTGTGTTATTACTTTGATTTTTAAAAAAAATCCTGTTAAGTATTATTTTTAGGTCAAAATATTCATTTTCTTAATAAACATATTGTATTTTTTTAGTTAAATTTTTTTCGATGGGATCCATCATTTTATTACTTAATAATTTAAAAAAAAAAAAAAGAAGCAAGAGAGTCTATACTAACATTTGACAACCTAAGTAATAATGATATAAGCAAATCTAGCTAAGAAAATAAACTTTTAACTGTTTGTGGGAAGCTTCATTCAGACTCTTCCACTTTCCCAAAATGCCTCTCCAGCTTCTCTCCAACATTGCTCCTCCATGGGGCTGTCATTTCCTGTTGAAGTCTATGTTAATCCTCGGTGTAATTCTTCTATTTCTTGATGTTCTTCTGGGTCTCCGTTTTGAGAATGTATATCCTTGTTGTTGTTCCTCCTTAGTCTCTCCTTGGATCCTTACACCTATAAGTGTTTTTGCAGGTTCTTGGTTGGCCTCCCTTCTCCGGTGGCTCTACTTTCTTTTCTGTGGAATTAAGCGTCTCTTTCCAGGTTCTTCATCATCCCTAACACCAGATGGAAACTTGCTTTTGGGTGCTCATTTTTGAATCCTACCCCAGTTAATGTTTTGTCCATAACAATAATTTTCGTCAACTATATTGTTAACCCATAGGCTAGACCTGTTATTTTTGCATGCCCTTCTTGGGAAGAATGTAAATATGTAACTCATGTTTGCTGCACTATAATCTTTCTGGTTCTAACTCTAAGTGCTGAGATTTGTGCTTTATTTATATTGATAATTTGACGCTCCTCTCTTGGTAATTGTGCAAATTCTTCAAAATACATGGTTAATTATACAGTAGTTGCTAGGTTCACAATATAATCAGCTAACTGATTCCTTTCCCGGAATATATGTAGGACTTGGATTTGTTGTTTGTTGATGTGCCCTTGTATCTCCTCCACTATTTCAACCACTTCCCATGAAATCTTCCAATTCCTTTTGATAATGCTAATCATAGCTAGTGGGTTGCCTTTGCTGGTTCTATCTGTGTTACACTTTTGGTGTCCCACAGATGGAAGTTCTCATTTGACTATATAATGAAATAACCTAGGTTAGTAAGCTGATAAGATTCTGATCACATCCCCCAAGCTACTTCAAAGACCTTTATTTTAGGGAAGAGAGTCCTAATCAGAAAGTGGATGTTAACCTGTACATGTTGAATCATTGCATGTATTGATACATCCCCGTCATGCCTCATGTTATTTCTTCTTTTTCATAATTCCCAACAAATCAATGCAGGAATTACATTACATATCTGTTGGAGTTTATGGTTTTCACTCATATCCACGACTCTCTAATAATTGATTGCAGTTGTAACCCCTCCATTCTAATACCTACAAAGCTAGAAAAGTACTTCCAGATCTCCCTAGCCGTAGGTGAGGAGAAAAAGAGATGTCCCATAGTTTCTTGTGTGTGGCCCTCACAACAATAGCACTTAGAGACCAAATTAATCCCCATTCTCATCAGATTATCATCAGATTATCATATGTAGAAATTCTATCCTTCCAAGCTTTCCCAAAAAAAAAATTTATTTTGAATGGTAGTCCTTTAACCCAAATCCTCTTCTCCACCTCTTTCACCCTTTTTTTTTTGGGGGCCTCAAGCATTGCCAAACTATCTTAACTGAAAATTCCCCTGTATTGCTGCCCATCCACCAAGCCTTATCTGATGCTTCAGCTTCTTGTAGGGGTTTAATCTTTTCATAGATGTAGTTCACTATATCTTCATCAGTCAAGTATGTAAGTAACTTATTCTTGTCCCAGGTCCACTCATCCATAAAATCCTTTACTTCTATTTTTTCCTCTGATTTGTTTTCATTTTCAATGTAATATAAATCTTCCAATTTAATTCAGTTGTCAAAGCAGAAGCTGACCTTTCCTGGTTTCATCTGCAACCATATATACTGTTGTATCTCTTCTCTAATCCTCATCATCTTCCTCCATACATGTGAAGCTCCAATCCCATTAGCAATAAGAGGATAGGACGTTTTACAATATTTGTTCCATAAGAATGTACTCCATAAGGATGCAATGGATGTTCTGAATTTCCACCATAATTTGGCAAAAAAAGCATCCACAATATGATGAAGAGATTTGAAACCTATACCTCCTTCCTGTGGATAGCACAGAGTATCCCAAGCCGCTCAATGTTTACCTCTAGTGTTCTTCTGACTTCCCCAAAAGAACGTGGAAATGATTTTATGTATTAGAAGAATCACTCCTTTTAGGGGATTCATCACTGAGAATTGGTAGATTGGCATGGATTGAAGCATATATCTGATGAGAATGTATTTCCCCCTAATGATAACAACTTGCTTTTCCATGCTAAGATCCTGTTAGATATCCTTTTCACCATTCCTTCAAAGTATTCTTTCTTCTTTCTCCCATAAAAAATTAGGCATCCTAAATAGGTAAATGGAAAAGATCTCTGCCCAATACCAGTCCATCTTCTCAATTTCTGATCCATAGCAATAGGCACTTTTTCATGAAGGTAGAAATTTTTTTTGGACAGGTTTATCAGCTACCCTTAAATATTTCATATCTTCTTAATATTGTCATCATCATGTTCACTGATATTTTATTGACTGAACAAAACAGGATTGTATCATCTGCATAGGCCAGATGATTAATCTTGTCACTCCATCTAGGCATCCCAAACCCAATAAATCCCTCATCTTCATGTAGTTGATTCAATAATCTGGATAACATTTCCACTGCAATTAAAAACAGGCTTGGAGATAGAGGATCTCCCTGCTTCACCCCCCCTTATGGACTGAAAAAATCATGATTTTTACCATTTAGAGCAATAGTGTACCAGTTATTGGAAAGGATTCTCCAGATCATGTCAATCAGCCTTTCACCAAAGCTAAATTTCCTCGGGACCTTAGTCAGGAAAACCCAAGACACCCTATCATAGCCTTTGGACATGTCTAATTTAACCACCACATTAAAATGTTTGGCATATCTCTTACTATTTCTTGTGCAAGTAAGATATTTTCTAATATTCTCCTCCCTTTCACAAAGCCAGATTGGTTTGGTGATATAATCTTATGAAGGATCTTCTCTACTCTTCCCTATATGACCTTTGAGATCATCTTATTCATAAAGGTACTTAGACTGATATGTCTTAGGTCACTAAAACCTCTCACCACATCTTTCTTTGGAATTAAGACTAGAGTGGTGTGGGTAATGTATCTAGGAAGTTCTGCCCCACAGAAAAAAGCCTGCACTGCTTGAATAACTTCTTCTTTAATTATGTCCCAACAAGCCTAGTAAAAACCACTAGAGAAGACATCTGGACCACCAGCACTATCCTTGTTTAGATCAAACACTACATGTCTAATTTCCTCCTTCTTTGACCACCTCTCCATGCTTTCTCTATCTGATTCTATGAGCATTTTGGGGATGCAAGTGAGTTCCCCAAAATCCTGATTCCAATTGCTTTCCTAGAATTGTTCCTGACAGATCTTGACAGCTTCATTCCCAATCTCCTGATTAGAATCTAGAACTTTTCCCTGGGCATCCTCGATCTTATGAATTAATAATTTTCTCCTCCTTCTATTAACATGAGGATGAAAGAACTTGGTATTCTTGTCTCCTTCTTTAAACCAAGTCATCCCTGCTTTCTGCTTCCAGTAGTCTTCTTCAACCTTTTGGAATCTTCTCAGCTCTGCAATTTCCTTTCTAAGTTCAGCCCTGTTAGCTTCTATTGGATAAAGCTCCAACTGAATCTTTTTCATCTTGACGACCTCCCTTTATATTACTACATTAGGTTGATGATTTCTTAAATGGATCTTGTTAAATCTTTACCCAAATGCTATATTTTGGTCTAAATTATAAATATAATGTTCAAATGAGTATGTATTGCCATTTAGTGGCATGAGTTGATGGATTTTGGAAAATGCCCTATCTTAAACTATTACGGGCCTTTGAATCTCATTATGGACTATTTAAGTTATAGTTTTAAATGATACATTCTCATGACAAGTATGCACATTTATGAACATTATGAATGATTAAGGGCTATCAAATATGTTATGAATCCATGGAAATTCTGTGAAAATTATGCAAGGTTATGAACTTCTTATGGTTTTAATGACCTACTCTTATCATGATGTTAAGATTTACAAGTTTATGCATGATATGATTATTCTATAATCATGCTACAAGTTATGTATTTCGTGGGACTAGACTTAGCATTGAGAGGACCTCAGTAGATTTCTATTATCCCTAAACTATCATATCCAGTGCAGCAATATCATGGTTTGCAAATTTGGCCACCTAGACAAGTTAATAGTTAACTTTGTCAATGCCCTTAGAAAATGTGCCCCATATGAGAATTTTGATAGTGCGGTTAGCTTCAAAATGTTAAGTTTTGTCTAAAAGAACCCTTCGTTTGATACCTAGGGCTTTCGACTAGGATTTGAACCCTTGGAGCCTTTTAGTCAAAAGTTACATATAAGAAAGTAGGACTCACATCGGATCATAATGACCTCTGGTGAAAATTTTTTCTATGCAATTAGATCTGGAACGTCGAAATTATTAGAGTTTCATAGTTCATTTGGCAAAAATCGGAGTCTGAACGAGTCCAAAACATCAAAAAAGGGGATTGGAAGGTGGTTGAAAAGAGAGGGGCGATGGGGGCATTCAAAGGTATTGTCATGTGGCAGCATCATACTATGCCATGTGGCAGATCAACAGATATATATATATATATGTGTGTGTGTGTGTGTGTGTGTCTTTCTTTCCAGGAAGTGATATACATGTATATACTAACTTTTTACGTCATTTTCGAGCTCATTTTCATTCAATTTGAGTGATCCAAAATGCTACATTGTATGGAATTCTGTAAGGAACATTGTGGAAATGTTGGATTCCAATTTTGGTGCATATTTTGAGGTAAAATCTCTATTATTTGCTGGTTGTATATAAAAAATGAGTGAAAACTTTACATTATGATATGTCGATCATTTCTCAACGGAATTAAGTGATATTTGCATCTAAATTATTCTATTTTCTGATAAAAATGTTGTGGTATGCTTGGATATTGTTTATTTTGTTGTATTTTTGTGGAATTTGATCGAGAAGTTATGTAAAAAATGTTTTATAATAAGAAATGCAGCTTCATTTTTTAGTTTGGGCTCAATTTCTAGCCATGGACTTTGGGTGATATAGGAATCATTTTATGTGGATTGGTTTGGTATTTAGGGAGTGGGCTCTATTCTTCTCTATTGTAGTCGTAATTGAGAAAATCAATTATAATGATCTTGTGGCTTATATTTTGACAGTTGAGCAGCATTGAAGATGGTAAGGAAAAAACTCAGGTGGATTAATTAGGAGCTCCAGGGACCTCCTTCTAGGTAGGCTAGGTTTTTCATACCTCTAAATTGAGTTGAAATATATAGTGAGAGTCTATTTGTTGTTGGAGATCCATGAGTAAAGTACATAGATACATACACACACACACACACACACACACACATACACACACACACACATATATATATATATATATATATATATATTTGGACTATGATGATGAGACTA
Source organism: Solanum virginianum (assembly GCA_000787875.1). Lineage (NCBI taxonomy): Eukaryota > Viridiplantae > Streptophyta > Magnoliopsida > Solanales > Solanaceae > Solanum > Solanum virginianum. The sequence continues at coordinate 18,592 of DF362823.1, forward strand.
TGATTATTATTTAGACTCTGTTCCTACATTTGTTTTGTTAGCTGGTTTTAACACTATATGGGTTGTGTATGCTTTTGACAAGGAATATAAGGGTGAGTTAGCGCACGACATGAGTAAGTTAAGCAATAATGCTACTTGTGTACATATATTTGACTGTTTAAATATTGGGTTGACTTGATGGGATTTCTGACATAGAAACCTATATTACGTCATCGTGATTCTGATTAACTATAACCTATATATTCTGATTAAATTCTATGAAAATTTATACTTGATTGTTGGAGATTGTGACCACTATTTGGACCCTATAATAGTTATATATATTATACTAGTTAGTTGTTAGATCTATTAAGGTGTGGGTTGACTTATTGGGGGTTAAATGTAACTTACGCCATGTGATTGGTATGGATATGTATCTTGACCCTTGTTTACCTATATGAGTAGTCTGGTAGAATGCTATGTAGTAGTTGAGAGGTTGGGTTGCTGAGTATGTGTTATATGCGGTTGGTTGTACTAAATATGTATCGTATATGATGATGTGAGATGGTAATCATTGTATTGATTACTGTACTAGTTGTAATCACTATCATAGTTGAGTTTTGGTACTGTTGAACTACAGAAAGTCCTACTAAAAGCTGGATATAGGCTAATGCCCTATGACAGGTTTGTAATCTGACCTAACTTTTATCTATGTGAGTGCATTGCATGGTGCTACTATGATAGGTTGATTGTGAGGTTGTTCCTTGATCATATGTCATATTGTGGCTTGATTCTAGTATAGATATGACTTCATTGGGCTTGATTATTATAGATACTTGTAATATAACTATAGTCCCCCATGCTTTAGGCTGGACTTTGGCATACTTAGCCTTGTTAGTCCTGACTTTGCTCTGATCTGTGACATATATACTCTTGTATACTACTGTTAGTCATTTTGCACTAGTTCTTCTTACCATAGACTACTCTTACCTGTTATTGTCTGAATGAGGTGATGGTTATACTTGGTTAGGTTGTTCAATTCTTGTCTTGAGACATAGTATAACTTCAGAGGTTCAGATTTGGATAGACTGGTTGAGTGTACGCTTCAGTCTTAGATGACTCTCCCTAGGCTCCGAGACCTAGTCACCACGTCCTAGAGTTTGAGTCTTGGATGACGCTCCCCGCAGTTTCCATGTCCACTTCTATGAGGTTCAAGTCCCAAATGCTGAAAGGACTAGGTGAGTCCTTCATTTCTGTGAGTCCTCCATTTCAAGTGATCATAAGCAATGTCCCAAATGCTGAAAGGACCAGGTGAGTCCTTCAGGTGAGTCATCCATTTCGGGGATATTACTTATAATCTCTTGCTATGTATTAAGACTATCTTTCTTTTGGTTATGTATTGACTAT
>DF362823.1:22708-40164 GCA_000787875.1 Solanum virginianum
TAAGGAGGAGCATAGGGCTCATTTGAGGGTTGTGTTGCAAAGATTGAGGGAGAAAAAATTGTATGCTAAATATGAAAGGTGTGAATTTTGATTGAGGGAGGTTTCCTTTCTAGGACATATAGTGTCGGGGGATGGTATTAAGGTGGATCCTAAGAAGACCGATGTGATTAGAAATTGTCCTAGACCTCATTGACCCATCGTACATTAGGAGCTTCTTGGGCTTAGCGGGCTATTATCGGAGGTTTGTGAATACATTCTCTTCCATTGCTTCTTCTATGACAAAATTGACTCAAAAGAAGGCTAAGTTTGTGTGGACCGATGAGTGTGAGAGGAACTTTCAAACCTTGAAAGATAATCTTATGTCCACTCCTATATTGTCACTACCGAATAGGCTTAAGGGATTTTTTGTGTATTGTGATGCTTCAAGAGTTGGTTTGGGTTGTGTGCTAATGCAAAATGATAAGGTGATAGCTTATACTTCTAGGAAACTTAAAGTGCATGAAAAAAACTACACTACTCATGATCTTAAATTGGCCGCCGTAGTATTTGCTTTGAAAATTTGGCGATATTATTTGTATGGGGTGCATGTTGATGTGTTCACCGATCATAAAAGCCTCTAATCTGTCTTCACTCAAAAAGATCTCAACTTGAGACAAATGAGGTGGCTAGAACTTCTTAAGGACTATGATATGAGTGTGCATTACCATCCCAGTAAGGCAAATGTGGTGGCGGACACCTTGAGTAGGGTGTCTATGGGTAGCCTAGCTCATGTTGATGGTGGTGATAAAGAGGTGGCTAGGGAGGTGCATCCATTGGCTAGGTTAGGGTTAGGTTGGAAGAGGCTGGTAATAGTAGTGTGGTTGTTGTTGATGGTTCTAAGCCTTCTTTGGTTGATGAGGTGATGGCAAAACAAGATCTTGATCCTTCTTATTAGAATTGAAGTCCTTGGTAAAAGAGGGCAAGGTGGAGGTTTTCTCCCAAGGGGGAAATGGTGCTCTTAGGTACCAAGGTAGGTTATGTGTACAATATGTTGATAGCTTGATAAAAAAGATCCTTGACGAGGCCCATAACTCTTCTTATTCTATCCACCTAGTTCCACCAAAATGTATAGAGATTTGAGGGATGTGTGTTGGTAGGGAGGCATGAAGAGGGACATCGCCAAATTTGTTTCCAGTTATCATAGTTGTCAACAAGTCAAAACCGAACATCAAAGGCCAGGTGGCCTAATCCAAGACATAGAGATCCCTACTTGGAAGTCAAAGGTGATTAATATGGACTTTGTGATTGGGTTGCCCTGGACTAGAAAGGGTTTTGATTCTATTTGGGTTGTGGTTGATAGGATGACAAAATTGGCTCATTTTCTACCGGTTAAGACCACATATGGGGCTGAAGATTATGCAAGGTTGTACATTTATCACTTGGTAAGGTTGCATGGGATTCCTTTGTCCATCATATCAGATCGTGGTGCACAATTTACCTCACACTTTGGGAGGTCCTTCCAAAGGGGTCTTGGTACAAGAGTTAAACTTACTACGGCCTTCCACCCTCAAACTCTCAAACGGATGGCCAAGCTAAAAAAACCATCCAAACACTTGAGAATATGCGTAGAGCATGTGTATTAGAGCTTAAGGGTAGTTGGGATGATAATCCTCCATTGATTAAGTTTGCCTACAACAATAGCTATCATTCTAGCATCGATATGGCTCCTTTTGAGGACCCCTATAGTAGGCATTGTAGATCACCAGTTGGGTAGTTTGAGGTTGGTGAGGTAGCTTAGTTGGGACCAGATCTAATTATAGAGGCTCTTGAGAAGGTTAAAATAATTAGAGAAAGGTTGAAGACGACCCAAAGTCGTCAAAAGTCTTATGCCGACGTGAGAAGAGAAGAGATCTTGAATTCAAAGTTAGTAATTGGGTCTACTTGAAGGTGTCACCCATGAAAGGATCTGGTCCATTTTGGTAAGAAGGGCAAGTTGAGCCCAAGATATGTGGGCCCCTATAGGGTAATGATGAAAATTGGCAAGGTAGCTCATGAGTTGGAATTGCCTAGAGAAATGGATTTGGTTCATCTAGTCTTTAATGTATCCATGTTGAGGAAATGTGTGGATGACCCGAATGCCATTGTACCTCTTAATGTTATGGATATTGTTGAAGACAATTTGACCTATGAAGAGGTTCCGGTTCAGATCTTGGATAGACAAGTAAAGAGATTGAGAAACAAAGAGGTCGCTTCCGTTAAGGTCCTTTGGAGAAATCAAAAAGTTAAAAGTGCTACTTGGGAGGCCGAAGCAGACATGCAAAAGCGATACCCTTACCTTTTCCACTCCACTCAAGCCTAAGGTATTGATCTAAGTCCTCTATATGATCTCAAGTCTTAAGTCCAGCCCTCATGACATATGCATACATTCATGTTTAAATTGACAAGTACATAATGATTTTTACACTCATGTTGAGATTTTGAAATGATGTTTAAAGTGTATTCGCATGTCATTGCACATGATTCATGGTTAAATTGACAAGTTCATGATGATTTTACACTTATAATGAGATTTATGAAATAATGTTTAAGTGCACTGTTGCATCCATATGTGGGATGAATAGTGCCATATTTGTGTCTCTCATATACGTCTCTTTGACATTCGGGGATGAACGATCACGAGGAGGAGATATTGAAACGACCCCAAAAAGTGCCCGAAAATGTGCCTCGAAAGTGCCCCAAATACTAATTTCCATATATCTCAAAATCCATGCGCAATATCAAAAATCTGACTTCATATTCTTGTTCAAAGGGACAAATTGAATGGAAAATGGGTCTAACCTCGATTTAAGAGAAAATGATTAGCAATTTCAATTTTCCAAAAAATGATTTCCAGTAAGCTTTGCGCGCCCCTGGCGCGACCCGCCAAGGACGCGCACTCAGTGTATAATTTTGACATAGTTTTGCACTTCGGTCCAAGACTCTTAAGTCTTGGGCCTAAGTGTTCCCAAACGTGAAAATACCTATACTTAGCCATATTTCACCCTCACATCACACAAAACATTCCCCAATACTCATTCAAACACTTAACCAAATATTTCACTCCTAAACTCAACTCTCCAAAACTAAATCCGGATCTTAAGGATTCTCAATCAAGCTTCAAGTCTCCATCTCCAATCTTCATCAAGTCCATTCTCCAAAGCTAAAGTATATAAGTTTCTTTCCCCATGAGTGCCTTTCAACCATTCTTTTACTCAAAACTGCATAATTTAGAGCTGATTTATACATGGGTCTTATTTATTATGGAATTCACTGCACACTATGTTAGGGTTTATGAAATTGTGACTGTTTTACCATGTTTGGAGCTATAAATCTAAGGTCTATTGTGGGAATTGATGAAGGGTTTTGATGTATATTGTTTGAGGGTGTTACCAAGTATCTATTGATGGTTTTACATTGATTTTTCTAGCATGATTTCACTCTTGAATTGTATGGCTTTACACTAGCATTACACACCCTCTAAGTGTTTGATAAAATGTCCCGTTATGAGTTCTTAAGGAATTAAAGATCCAATGCATGTATTATGAGTCGAATGACTCTATGATGATGATATGACGATGAAATGATGATAAAATAATGATAAAATGAATGTATGTATATGGTATTCTCTATATAGTGTTGAAATGTGACCATGCCTTACTCGGGGATTGAGCACCAGGTAACCTTGTTGGGGGTTTGTACCCATCAACCTATCGAGGGGGTTTGTATTCTGGCACCACGGGTGGTAGAGTATGATGATCCACCAACCTATTGGGGTTTTATACTTCGGAACCACCGGTGGTAGGGTGCGATGATCCACCAACCTATTGACGGGGTTATACCTCAATCACTAAGGGTGGTAGGGTGTAACGATCCACCAATAGTTTAATGGTCTCTTCTTACACATATGTTATGTCCTATGTAAGCATGTTTTACTTAAGCATTAATCATATATGTCATATTGCTACTGTGCTAGCTATTGTTTGTCTCTATACATTTTGACTATAGTGCCTATCTCTGACATTAATTATACATGCCATATTGCTACTATGCTAGCTATTGCTTTATCTCTATGCATTTTGACTATGGTGTCTATCTCTTGTTGCATTGCATTCTACATACTTAGTACATTCAAACGTACTAACGCATACTCTATGCCTACATGATGTCACTATGTAGGAATCGAAACACCACTTGATCATCCTCCTCCTTCATGTGGCTATTGGTGAGTCCTCAATTTCGGGGACATTGCTTATGATCTCTTGCTATGTATTAAGACTATCTTTCTTTTGGTTATGTATTGACTATAAGGGTGAGCCCGGTTGCTTGTCTTGGCCCCCGCTCTTATCTATGTTGTAGAGGTGTTGTTGGACATGTTATGTATTTATGCTACGAGTCTTGACTCTCTTGTTCCTTGATGTTATGATATGGAAGTTTACCCTTAGTCTCATTTTCTTTGTTATGCCTATCTCTTAATATAATATTTTATTGCTTCTGCGACCAAGGATGTGTAATGATATGCTACGAGGCTTATTTGGGGTTCCTTCAGATTCCCCATTCGCCAGTCATGTCTAGGCACTAGGATTAGATCGTGACACCTGCAAATATAACCAAAAAACACATAAAACCATCTAACATCTCATACACACAAAATTCCAAGTTTTAAGCATCAAAAGTGTTATATTTTGACAGCACATCAGTAGGAAACTCAATTATCATGTCAAGCGTCTAAAGTGAGAATATAGTTTTAACAATGACCACTCATATACCGTCTAGTCTAATCCACTCAGAGTATTATCAAGGCCTATTTGGGAGTTTCTCTAATCTACAACCATCACCTATGAGCCGGTGATGATACAACGAAGCAATGTCATTGCCATATCCATCTAATACCTTGCCAGGGTATAGGATATCCTATCAGTGGATCCAAAATAAGTAACATTAAGTCCTCTTTTGGGGACAATAGTAAACATTCAATTTTACGGTCCAATCCTCTCCTACGCTAGCTACGTAGTTATTGAGTTTGAGTTGGACTTACTCTTACTCAATTTGGTGCTCAATACTCCTCCAAGACTCAACATGCTCATAAGACATCAACCCCGACGATTAACTCATTCATCTAGTCTCATTGGACATTTGTTAACTCAATTTATCATATGAACTATCAACTCCTTTGTTACATTCTTTTATGGTTCAGCTCTTGACTTATAAGGACTTTATCATGCATCATTCTAACTCATAACTTCAGAAAAATTAAGTAGAGTTAAAGTATTTATGGATTTCAGAGACTCTTTAGGCTCAAATTATACTCTTGCATGCTCATTTATAGGAAGTATGCAAAAATAACAAGATACTAGGGTTTATGTAAAACAATAAAATCATCTAATTCAAGTATTTAATTCATAAAAACTGTAATTCATGCAAAATTTATAGAAATACATTATCATTAGAATTTAAGAAAAACCTTCAAGAAACATTCATGGGAGACTCAAGACACTCACAACTCCATCAATTCGGATTATAGGGGCACATGGAAGAACATAATCCAAGTTTTGATTAGCCTTACATACTTGAAAGTTTTGATTCTTGAACCAGCTTGGGGGAATTCACTAGATCTTCAAACCCTAGTCCTTTTCTTATTTGAAACCTTCTTCTAAGTTTGAGTGAGAGTTTTAGTGTAAAAAGATTGAACTGACATATTTAGGGCTTTATTTAGGTGTAAAAAATCAGGTTTAGGCTTTGAATGGGTGGGAAAAGACCAAAATACCTTTTCTTAAAAAGCTGTTAAAGTCATCTACGGGCCCATCTACAGCCTGTAGAAACTTCCCGGCCCGTAGGGACCCTTCTGCAAACTTTTGGACAAATTTCAAGGTCTCTAGATCAATTCCATGAGCCCAATCTATGGCCTGTAGAAGTTTCTACGACCCCTACATTGGTTCGTAAAGTTTGAGACCAAAAAATGGATTTTCAGAAATTTTTTCCATCAGTTAGTAGACGGGCCGTACTTTTATCCATGACCCATAATATATTTCATATGTACACTCTGTGTCTGGCAATCTCCAGTAAAATGATCATAATTTTTGACTATGAACTCCTAATGAGATGAAATCAGTTGTGTTGAAAGCTAATTCAAAGATCTTTCATTTGGTAGGTTATGGTCCACCTAATTCTTTGTGTGCTAAGAGTTATGATCATTTAAAGTTGATCCTTGCACAATCTAACACTAGAAACTCAATTTATAGAAAAATTTTGAACTCAGCTAAGTACTAGAGGTCTCTTATGACCTAATCCACTTCTCACATATAAGAATGAGGCTTCAAACATAGGTACATGTGGGAATAAAGTTATGGGGTGTCACAAATATTTTTGGGAGGAATAATAAGGGTAAAAATTTGTAATAGTCTTGGTATTTTCTTAGTTTCACAATTTTATTTTGCAATTATAATACAATATTATCACTTCAAAAAAAAAAACCCCACAGAAAAAGAGATGCAAATATACATTTCTCCTATGTACTTGAAAAGATAAAAATTTATAAGTTATATTTAAAATAGGTACTTTAAACTAAACACTACAAATTGCGAATCCTACCTCAAGTAAGGTGCTTTAAACTAAATACTGCAATTTGTATATCACAAAAGCTATCCAACATCAATACTCAATAGTAAACAAAGTGGTCGAATCAATGAAAAAGTTATATTCTATTTTTGTTCCTACTTCTCTTGAGTGTGTTCAGCTGTATTTTATTAAATTTCGGAGTGAAGATAGACATTAATGCCTCCCATTTTTCATCAATAATCTATTTAAGTTCAATGGCGCTAATGAAATCCGTGAATTTTTTTAGTACAACTTTCTTCTGAGAAAGTACCATGAGAAATTGAAAAAAACTAACAAAGCATAACATAAATTACACTAAAATAACTTGTTCATATTTTCTGCTCCATCTCCTTTTCGTTTGGCTTGCAATTTCCTTGTTTTTCACAAGCAAAGTCCGGGAGAAAAAGCTAAACTTAGCTTCAAGAATAGGTTTGTCCTCCACGGATTCAAGTAGCTTTGGCCCAAAATTCAGTAAGTTGTTTTTTCTACAACTCATAACCTCAAAGCCCTAGTTTCTCTCTCTTGATCTTCCAGTGACTTGTCATAGTGTTTGAAGACTATGCTCATTTAAACACACACACCAAGAAATAAGATTAACACAGTAGCAGAAAATGTGACATTTAATGCATGGTAGGACATCTAAAGATGGTGGAAAAACATAATGCTACATTTCACAACCACAAATTGAATTTTGAATAGACTCAGATTTACACTTAATCCCATCTTATGTTTCAGGATTTTAGCTTCTGTTTGATGATCATAGTGCTTCCTTTTTGCGGTTTCTCTAAGTAACAAGAGAGAGTACATGAAAGAGAAAAAGTATTATATTTTTGGGGAATTCGATATGAGTGCACAACTTAGCTGCTACTTTCTTTTGTCTCCATCTTTTCCCCTAATTTGATCAAATACTTAAAATTATTTAATTGGACACGTTATAATTACGTCAATTTAAGCCCAGGAAGCTTATACAAAATCAACATAAAGTTGAGCAGTTTAATGAAGTACATAAAGTTTATCATCCACAAGTTAGATCATTATTATATAAGTAGAATAACCGACATATCTATATCATCAATATCAATAAACACCAACAAACAACAAAAGACCATATTTCTAACATTTTTAAGATATTCATGTGTGTTGTATAATTTGACAAAGAAACAGAGTAAACACGGCTACTCTAGCCATAGCAATTTATAGTGAATGTATTCACATATTATTTGTATGCCTTATATTTCATTGAATTTATATTTATTTTGCCTTATTTTTTAATTCATGCGAAGTTCAAGTGATCTAAATACGAACTTAAATTTATAAACTCGTGGTTAAATTAGCGTACCTTATAAAGTAACTTAGTTGAAACTAAAATAAAAATCACCGAGCTTCCTTCAATTTCACTTAAATTGAAATTAAATAAATTACCGAACTCCGAAAGTCGAAAGAATATTGATCACTGCAGGTCGATTTTAATAAAAATAATTAAATAGAATAAAATATTAATTAAAATTTATTAAAAATATTTTTAATTTCCAAAGGGCATAACATATAGGTAAAAAATTTGGAGAAATCCTAATGATTATTATCCAAAAAGCATACATATCAATTGACATTTTGTGCCAATTTGTCTCAAACTCTTTTGTGTCATTTAGGATTACCATTATTTTAAGTATTTAATAAATAAACAAAGATGTGATCAAATCTAGAAAAAAAAAAAGACGAAGGAAGAGGGAAGCTAAATATGAAAATAAAAATCATATCATCATCGAATCAAGAAAGGGCTTTTCTTAACCTAAAATTTCAAACTCGGAGTTTCAACCTTTCCCTCTCTTTATAGACAAACTAAGATAATGGACAAAATCCGAGAAGAAGATATGAACAAAATCCGAGAAGAAGATATGAACAACATTATACCTAAAATGACAAGAAATTATTGAAAGTCTTTCCAAGAATTGGAAGAGTAACCTTCTGATCTTTTAGTAAATGATATCCTTCTAGATATGAAGTGGATTGATAAAATCAATCATATTTTTATTCTAGACAAGTCTCTGTAGATGATTAAAGTAGAATTTTTTTTTTCTAATTTGTGGATTTGAGGCAGCCACGTAATAAGAAAAGTACAAAATATCACAATGAAAAGAAAGAGGAGCCTGATTTGCTAATGACACCAATATTACCATTTTACCCTTTATAAATAAGCATATACAAAATTGACAGTGATCGTCCTTGACTTGGCTTTTCTATATAGTAGAAGTATATACTCTTTGTTTGATACAAAAAGAATAATTTGTACGCCAAAATCTATGTCACTTGCAATTAAATGGATATTTGAAAAAAAAAGTAAATTACAATTTTATTAAAAATAGAATCTTGTAATAAAGGACAAAAGGTTCAAGTAATATTTTTAACATTTATACTTTTAAAGTACTATATATAAATAGAATAATGATTGACATTTTATATTTTTCCTGAATTAGTAACGTGTAATTACTCCATCCGTCCATTTTTACTTTTTCAGTATACTAAAAATAAATACCCAACAATACTTGTCTACTTTATGAAATCAAAAGATAATTTAATACTTAGTTCCTAATTTACCCTTATCATAATTGTAGTCATTTTTCTATTATATTTTTCAAGATATTGTATATATTATATTCAAACGGTGATTTGGTAAAATAACTCCTATCATTCACTGCTTCTTAATTCTAATGCCAAGTCATTAGTGAATAACTATTTTTGGACGAAGGAGTACATATTACTGAAATTGTTTGCAAAACGAAAAAAAGCACATAATTAATATATGTTCTGACAATTGATTCATATGACTTTACAAAAGACAGCTAAATAAATCTGCCCACCAAAACTGAGACAAAGTAGATGAAAAAGATACACCTTGATCGTTCGTTTACTTGGACGACCGTAGGTATTGATTTGCATAGTACCCTAACCTGTGTTCTAGAAAAGGAAAGTCTCTGGCATAAATAAACACACATACTTTGTTTTAGGTTGATTAATGGTACAAGTGTCAGAAGAAGCAACCTAGCATCAACGGATCGATATCCATGTCAGAGTTGTACAAGATAAGGTTCCAACTGATCATCAACCTACTTTAATACTTGAGCCTTTAGGCGAACTTCTTGTACTTTGCACCAGTCCTAGTAGTCCTGTATCTGATCTTGCAATTGATTTAGTTCCAACTTCACGTCTTTGGTTCTCTTCATTCTTTTCATTTTCTTAGGTAAGAGGGGCAATTATCTTTCGGGATAGATGATTGGAAATAGAATATATGGTTCCTTGAAGAAAAATAAAGACAGACGTTAATTGTTTAAGAGCCATGGATGACATGTAAAATCTACTTATCTCCGTGAGAAACAAATAAATAGTAGAGAAGTAGGTAAAAGAAAGTACATACTCAGATCCAATAGGTAGAGATACAACTCCAATTTCTCTCATCATTCCACCATCCAAGGAAACCACACCATCTTCTATGCCGGAACTTGTCATGCAAAGGAGCTCTCTAGACTTGTTAACTTGAAGCTTAATTACCAAATAGATGATAAAATAATGTCTCCGGAGACGATCACCTGAAGCAGTTCTAAACTGCAAATAATGTTACACAGGAAGGAATGTCATATTGACCACATCAGCCAAAAGGCCAGGGCGAGTTTCTCTATTTGATAAAGTAGGTTGCGGAAAAACAAGTTTTCCTTGGGGATCTCTGCAGACTCCTTGCCTATATGCCTGAAATAAAAAGCAAGGACCTTACACGTTTTTTTTTTCCAGAGAGCAATGACCAGAAATAGCTGAAACAAGATGTGTTAATTGGATCAAGAAACCTAAAATCATAACAAATGATGACAATTAGTATTAAAGTGAACTAGAAAAAGAAACGGTTTTACTTTATATCCTCCCTCGCTGGAAATTCCTAGCTTAGTAGGTGTTTAGATTAGCTCATTTTTTGTGGCTTTTGACTTTTAAGCACTTTTTAGTTATGGACGTGTTTGGGCAACACAAAAAAAAATGTTTTAAAGCATTTTCTTAAAGTTGAAAAAGTGCGTATATAAAAAAAAATAATAATAAAACCAAAAGCCAAAAGTTAGATTTCTATCTTATGACTTTTGACTGTTAACTTAAAAGTCACTAAGAAAAAGTCAATCCAAACACCCCCTTAGCTGCTAATATCTCATGAGCACTGGCACAATTCACATTTCCACCCATTTGACAATTTTCAAGAGCTCTGGCAGCAGTTGCATTCTACAACCAGCACCTTATCTTCTCCAAGATATGTTGAAAACACACTCAATAACATCCATACTTCCAAGGAAGTTCCTATACTCAATCGTTTTAAAGAAAAGGATACCAGCACCAATCTGCTAAGCTTATGGGTCAGAATCTCCCAAGAGGTGCAACAGTGCCAAGTATGTCATGAGCATATTTGACATATAGTTGTTCAGGTTTTGGTGATGTGAGCAGCTTGTGGATGACAGCAGCTGCACGTCCGCCTTTCCTTCAATTTTATCAACAATCACATCTTTATCATCGCCCAAGTAGTCAAAAGAATCAAGACCGATATAAGTTGCATCCATGAGCATTTTATGTTACAAGTTCTAAGATGCATTTAATATTGTCTAAAAAGTAAGTTGCTAATTAGTTATCTTTACAACAAGGGATCTCTTCCAATTGTTAAATTGCAAGACTAGTTATAGCACCAGAACACGAAAGTAAGGAAAAGTTCAGGGAGAAGTGCAGAGACACAAGGAACAGAAAATATATGTCAGGACCAGCTTTTACGTAATAGAAACTTGCAAGAGCTTCTCCATCATCAATTTCTTTTTTTCTTTTGATCCTCTTCCTAAAATAACTAGCTTTTCTCCTTGAAAGTTGAAACATTGACATGAAATTTCCAGAGAGATGACAACACTGACCTGGTACCACCAATCAATATTCTACTCTTTGGGGTTCACTTCTTTCACTCACATTCACACTATAGCCGATAGACTAATTATGCCAAGTTTAATCAACTTCAAATTCCTCAACTCTATTAGCCAATTATGTTGGTGTATATGCATTTTATTATTAAAATAAAATATTAAGTGAGTGGGTATAAATTGTGGTGGAAATATTTATTAGTTTCTTGTAACTTATATGACCATTATTGGCTTATAACTCATGTAATCACTAACCCATGTTCTACCCCATTAGTGTCTTCTAACTCATGTAACCTCCAAGACATGATTCCTCCATTCATATACCTACATTATTATCCACATTATAATTCCTATTCAAGACAAGGATGAATTTGTCACTAATAAATAGTGGTGGTCTTACTTTATTTTGTGGTGAAGAAGAAGAAATATGGAGAGGAAAAATGTAAAGTACGGATAAAATATTGTAGTGTGTGAAGCGTGCAATAGTGAAAGAGAGAGTTGAGACAAAGAAAATATTCTAAATCTTCAACTATATTGACTATACAAAAGAGAGTAATTATATGTTGAAGGAAGATGTTCTTTTTATGGAGCTTTGGACTCTTCAACTAATCCGGAATTGTTTGAGTTATACAACATTGTTGGGATGTTATATCCTGGAGGGGACAAGTCAAGTGTATTACTGCTAGATCGGTGTAGATTATGCCGTAGTGGACTTGAATCTCCTTAAAGAGAGCAAAATATCCGCGTCTCAGCCTGAATGAATTTTTATTCAATTTTGTCATTTTATTTTCAACTGTAATTTATTGTATTTGTAGTGTATTACACCAACAATTTTTTGGAGATTCATGCTCTTGTTACAATTTGAAAAAGTACGAATATCAAGATAGGAGCAACATCATTCCCCTTCAACATCGCCGTTTTTAAGAGATGGAAGAGAAGAGATGTAAGGATAAAGTATATTTCTACTTGCTCAATTCAAGCGGAAAAAAGGTAAAGAAGAAAAAATATTTTACCTAAACATTTTTATGAATAAAGTGATATTTCTTTTCATGAACACTGTGATATTAAAATTCTAGAAATAGTGTGGGTTCATGAAATGAAAAAAAAAATTATTGTGAAATTGTGATTTTTGCATCTTTGATAGAAATACTGTAAAAAGAGTATTACATGTGATATATTTATTTTGAAATAAATCACATGTTTATTTTTTGCATATGATTTGGTGAGTTTTGGCTCTAACATGTTATCAAAGAAATGATAAGAAAAAAATGTTAAGTAACCATATTGATATGAAATATTTGGGTGAGATAAATTTCATTCTTCGAATGAAAAATACCACAAAACATGTGATAAAAATTTTCTTGTCAGGTCATATTATGTTGAGAAAATTGTGAAAGACAACTTTGTTATGCTACGTCTTTGATTCAATTGTATGAAAATAATGTGCCAAAGAAGAAAAGGAATTTGCTAGTCTAATGAAAATATGAGATATGTGGCTCACAACTTAACTTGAAGTTGTGTTTGTAGTAAAAGTACTTGGCAGGAACAAGTAGTAAAAGTACTTGGCAGGTACAAGTAGTAAAAGTACTTGGCAGGTACAAGCAAACCAGATGAAAAAAATTGATAATATTTGCAGGAGTGAGAAAAATAAATTAAATCATTTGCTAACTCTACCATGGAGGTTGAAATATAAAAAATAACTTCAACTAGTGAAAAAGTAATTGATTTTATTATATCAAACACTTTATTTTGAGAAATTAATTTTTCTCATTTTGATTAACTGTGATAGCACCAAAAAAAATTTGGTAGAGTACAAAAATCATAATTATAACGATAAAATTCAGACCCATGAGGAAAAAACGGTCACGCTCAGGGAGGGTGCCCTTGGTGTGGTCGGCACTCAGAAACCATTGCTGGCTCCCAAGCGAACCACTTAGCCTCATCACATTTATTCAATCAGCAGAAGACTTAAGATAAAGAGAAAATAAGATGGGCAAATCAAATCATCACTGTCTCAATATAGAAAAGTCATAGGCCAACAATCAAACTTCAATTCTGTGACGTAAGAATAGTTTTAAAAGAAATTAGTCAAGAGGTAAAGGTCTCAATATCAACTCATCACTATCTAGTCTATGAAGCCTCTAACTCTACTATCTAGATAGTGCCAATGACATGTTCATGGCTATCTCAAATCAAATAAAAGAAAATCTAAACTCTAGTAGCTAGACTATGGTAGAAATATGTAAATCCTCCGAAATAAGGAGGTCTCACCGATCAGCTGAATGTGAATAAATTCTCAAAGAAGTGTTAGTTGATGATCTCTAATACTTGTCTCTGCATCATAAAATGATGCAGTCCAAATAGAGGTCCATACGTGGAATGTACGAGTATGTAAAATGGTTGAATAAAACAGATATAGGCAGAATAATACAGAATAATATCAACTCAGAAAATACTCAATCAGAATGTCAAATGTCCAACTAAAGTAAGAATAAGAGTAGACAATGACCAATCTACATCACACCAATCACATCAACTCAGAGTACTATCAGTGTGGGACCTATCTGAGATTTTCTCTTATCCGACAACAATGAGCTAGTGATTGTACAACAACTCTGCTGATGTTGCCACAGCCGTTTCGTGCTTGCCAGGTAAAGAACTAATTGGATCCCCAAGGGATCTAATCTCTCAAGTCGTCTATTGCTTTGAAGGACATCAACTCAAGAGGGAATCTCTGATGTAATGGTTTAATCCTCACCTATACTTGGCGACGTAATTAATGAGTGCGAGTTAGATTTACTCTCATTCATTTCGATGCTCGACACTCCTCCCAAGACTCAATGCTCATAAGACTCTTCATCTCAATCAATCATCTCAATTAGTCTCATAGAGATTCTCATCATCTCATTAACTTAACTCAATTGGGCTTTTCGGCCCATCATCTCAAGTTATCTCATTAACTCAATTCTCATTCAATAGCTTAAGGTTTAGATCAATCATTAGGAATAAGTCAATTAGATAAATCTCTAGAGTTCAATTATGAATACTCATGGGACCATCAAACTCTATTAACTCATCATCATACTCACAACACAATCACAACTAACATACTCAAGTCAAGGCTTTAGACTCCATTCATATGTTCATTCATACATTTTTTACAAAGTAACATATAGGGCTTGTGAAAATAACTCATGTAAAAATATTTAATCAGTAAATTAAGTTTATGATAATCATCAACACATGAAAATACGTGTAATATATATATAATTTACAAGAAAATATTCAGGAAATATGTATGTAGACTAATTATACTCTCAACTCCTCTATTACCATCAATAGGAACACATGGAAGAATATTCCCATGTTTTAGTTTAGCCTTACATACCTGGAAAGTTGGTATCACAATCGAAATTTGATGAATACTAGCTTTCTTGGAGGAAATCCTCGATCTTGGTAGTTCTTTTAGAGTGGAAAAACTTAGAAAGACATTGTTTGAAGGGCTTCTCTTTGATTCTTAAATTCTTGACTTAGAATCTTTAGAGTTCTTGATAAAGAACCCTAATTCTCAAAGAGAAGGAATTAAGAAATCCTTTCTTGGAATTCTTCAATTCGTTTTCTTGAAACCCTAGGTTATGCTTTAAGATTCTATTAGAGATTCATGAATAGATGAAGAAATTTGGGTTTGGTAGATTGAAATTTATGAAGAATAACTTACCTTGAGGATGAATCTTGAAAGCTAGCCCTAACTTGATGATTCTTGAGTGTTTATGTTTAGGAGTGAAGGAGAGGGTTTTACTTATGAAAACTGATGTTTTATGCGTTTTGGGACCTTAAATAGACCCCCAAAGGTTTTTAGGATAAAAGTACCCTTAAAATAAAATAAAGAACATCACTTAGCTTATCCAGAAAAGGTTCGCATCAAGTCTGCGACGCGAAGCTGTCATGGACCTTCAAACATCTCTGCACATCTCAGGAAAATGATTATAACTTTTTACTCCGAATTCTGATTAAGGCGAAAGTAGATGCGTTGGAAAGCTAATGTAAATATCTTCAATTTGATATATTATGGGTTATCTAACTCGTTATATTTTAGGAGATATGGTCATTTGAAGTTGACCCTTCTATCAACTCATACGACAACTTAGTCGGTAGAAATTCTTTGGACTTAGCTTGATGTAAAAGATCCCTTATGACTTTAAATCACATCTAATATACTTTAAATACTTAAGAATTGATCCTAGCATGTAATACAACCTAAAAGTCATTGGTCCATCTACTTTTATAAAATTTTACCTTAGAATTGCAACCTTATATCATCTCCAATTCTATTCCCACACAAAGAAATTGACTTTAACACCTATCTTCAATTAAGAATCATCAATTAAAATCTTATATCATATGAAGGATGCATCGGTCTTAGCTTAAAAAAATGAGGTATTAAATTATCTCCCTCTTGAGATCATTCGTCTTCGAATGCTGAGTAAACTAGGAGACCCATCAAGCACGAATACCATCAAAAACTCAAATGTTCAGAACTCAAATACTCAGATACTCGAATACTCATTCTCAAGAATATATCATTGGGCAACTCATTTTTACCCATTTAAAATATGAGTCAAGTTGGGTATTTTATCCATTTTTACTTAATTCATATTTGATCGACTCAACCCGCTCGTTTGCCACTCCTACTTCCATCA
Source organism: Solanum virginianum (assembly GCA_000787875.1). NCBI lineage: Eukaryota > Viridiplantae > Streptophyta > Magnoliopsida > Solanales > Solanaceae > Solanum > Solanum virginianum. The sequence continues at coordinate 38,949 of DF362823.1, forward strand.
TAGGTGTTATCATACACTATTCTTGGGCTTCTTGAATAATATGAATCCTCAAGAAGCATAATCTCTTTTTTGGATTTCTAGGTTGTGTAAGTTTATGCGTACTGGTTACTGCTTTCTCGACATGCACCTGCAGATAAAAGAATGAGGCTATGATACCAAGCAAGATAGAAAATAGTAAATCACCTAAAATACAACCTCTATGCTTGTTTGCAGCTCATGGAAACGAGTGAGTGGCTACAAAGCAGAAAAGCCCTTCATTATTTGAAAGAGGAATGGAGCGGACAATGCAGTGTCCACGATGGAAGCTGTATCTCACATTGTCTTCTTCCCTCAAGGAGTCCTGCCTTATCACAAGGATTTGGGAGTGGCCATCTTCCTCTTCACCATCGATTTCTTCATCCACTTCACCAGCAGAATTTATAACCTCAAAAACAACCTCTTCCAAATGAGAACTTAGGTACCTGATGTAGGTTGGATGCAACATTAATTATAAAACCAATTTATCATTACCATGACGAACAAACAGTTCTCTATCCCATAATTTTTTTCCTTCACACTTTAAATTCTTAAAGAGATATGATTCAGAATGTCAACAAAATGACAAGCCAAGTAATTTCCAGTTACAAAGATTGAGAAATTAAATACTATTGGCCCCACTCTTCAGTAAGCTAAGGGCAATGCTAGAAAAAAAAAGAAAAGGAATCTCAAAGTTTGTGACACAGAAAAGTTGAACTATTGGCAAAAATTATTTGATTTGAGGAGTATTAACAAACCGTGGATGCAACTCACAGTGATCTCCTATCAGTTTGGTACTCTATCTTGAAAACTACATCATCTCCAGACAAAACGGAAAGGGAAACCGTGGGCAGAAACAATAATTGGTCAAGAGGACTAGAGACCATATGATCCAGCTATTTTTCAAGTACCACTTTCTCCACACCTTCATTGTCACCAAAATAAAGTGACCTTGACACAGATGGAAAAAAAATACTGTGGATCCTTAATTATTACTTCCTGTTGGTTCTACGGAATACATACTTCCAGAGGATTAAAGGTCTTCCTTTTCAAAAGTTAATTCTGAAAACATGTTGGCTATTGTCTCCTGATAAGTTCTTGAGCAATCTTCACTCTTGTTTTTAGGATTAAGGCCTGTTGAAAGTAGTGACTCAAAAGCTAGAGATTAGTTATATCTCAAAATACAACTTAAAAGTAGGAT
>DF362822.1:15843-32777 GCA_000787875.1 Solanum virginianum
GTGATCGGTGAAAACATCAACATGTACCCCATAGAAGTATTGTCTTAAAAATTTCAAGGCAAAAACCATCATCACTAACTCAAGATCATGAGTCTTGTACTTACGCTCATGCACCTTCAATTGCGTTGATGCATAAGCTATCACTTTACCAAGTTGCATAAGTAAACAACCCAACCCAAATCGAGTAGCATCACAATACACCACTAAACCATCCAAGCCCTCTGGTAAAGTCAAAATAGGATCTGATGTAAATCGATTTTTCAATGCTTGGAAAGTATTTTTATACCCATCCGACCATGCAAACTTTGCCTCCTTTTGAGTCAACATGGTCAATAATGATGCAATAGATAAGAAACCTTCCACAAACCTTCCATAGTAATCACCCAACCTAGAAAAATGTTTGAATATCCAAAGGACCAAGCTTGTCAAACGATGCACATCTTTCACAAACTCCCTCTTGACCTCATCTATAGGATCGACTACAACATCCTCCTTTATCTGGATTGCATTACGAGCCTAAATTACTCTCCTTATTTGATAGAAAGGGATGGAGATAGGAAATCTTAAGACATGTTCCATGGCACAATAAGAATCATGAATAAGTGAAACATTTCCTAAAATGCCTTGTAGCCTCCTATCAATAGATGTGGTGCGCTTCACACCCATGAATAAGACTTAATTGATGCAGCATGTTGGACTCCAAGGACCATTTATAAACCTAGTGCTCTGATGACATCTCTGCCATGACCCAGACATAGATTCTAAGAGTGACATAGCGAATGGGAACCGGAGAGTCCCCAAACAAGCCTCAAAGTATCCAAAATTCACATCATCATTTCTAAAGTGTATTCAAAAAGTGACCACATAGTTCTAAGGGACGGGAAAGTAAGACTCACGCTATAGGGATATAATAGAGAAAGAGATTAACATGGATTCACATAACATGTAGTACATAAAGACTAAGGGGCGGGTAAGTATGACTCACTCTTTGGGGGAAATTCGGGACTTAGGATCTTCCACATTTCCACATCAAACATACATAAATATCATAATCCTCATAACAAATTCATAATATCCATATCCAAAAGATATCCATGACCATAAATTCTAAATACAACACATAACACATAGATCCGACAAGAGTCTACAATATGTCTAATAATACTTCTAGTCATAAGATGGGACAGGGGCCAAGACATGTCTCGAGCTCACCCTCAAGTAAAGATACCATAAGAAAAAGCTACCTAAGATAGAGGAATAGTGGCTTGTCCTTGGAAGATAAGATTCACCACAACAAGCCAAAATATGAGATCCCAGCTAAAGCAGTACGGTGGATGATCGTAGTATTTGGTCCCTACATGGTGAGATCATATAGCCAAAAATATGTGTTAGTACATTTGCATATACTAAGTATGTAGGGTGCAATGCATGTAAGTTACCAAAATCTGCATACGATGTTAGTGAAAACTTGAAATCCGAGTTTGAATGTACTAAGTATGTGGGACGCAATGCATGACTTACCAAAAACCTGCATTTCCATATTAGATGACAAGGGCACATAATATAGAAAGAGATATGTATAACAAGGAATGTAGTATAATAAAATGCTATGAAATTTATGATGCATGAAATGGAAATGATGCTCATATATAGTGAGGATATGATCATAACCGACATCTCAAACCCATGTGAGCTATTACATGAATTTGCCCAATGTTGACCTCCTATCAAGTGAGATAAGATTACTTGCCTAAAGTAATCTACACCACACCTTATGACCTAGTCATTTAGTAGGTGGTGGCCACCTTCCTTAAGACCCGATCATTTCGGAACAATTTCCATATCAAAACATATCATATCGTAAATAAATAGTTATCCCTTACGACCCATTCATTTCAGTGATGACTACCATTCCTATGCTGGCACATAGTTCAAGAAAAGGAAGAGAGCCCTTGGCGATAGCTCTAACGTCCCCAACCCATCAGTGCTAACTCGTCATCCAATAAGAATACATGTATATATATATATATATATATACATGCTTTCATAAGAGGTAACAATCATTTTCCAAATCTGTTCAATGCATTCTTAGTCTTAAAAACCAAACACTTCTTTATAATAATTCATACTTAGTCTCAAATGTCAATATCATAATTCATAGTCATAATACTGATGCATAGGAATAGCCCATTCATAAATAAGATGGTGCAAGCATCCAAAATACTCCAAGAGTTAATCATAGTGATCACATTCTTGTCATAATCCGTATCTTATAAAAATCATATCATAGAACATAATCGGGCTTAACCTACTTCATAATTTCTATAATAATCCAATATCATGAATGTAAATGCCATGAATGATGTGAGAAAGGTAGGAGTAATTAAGATTCAATCTAAAATCATCAACATAATATGAGACTCAAGTGAAAAATAATTAAATTCATAATATAATCACCCATGCATAATCAAATCTTAGAAAGAGACATCCATATTCATAATTTCATAAACACAATGTAAATCATTATAATAAGGCTTAAAGTAACTTAAAAGCATCAAATATGCACAGCCCACACATCAATTTAATTTAATAAATTCAAATAATGAAAACCCGCAAACTTAAATCATCTTAAAATCAATAGATAAACATACCATTCATTATTGAAATTTAAGGAATCATAATATTCAAAACCCCAAATTTTAAAGTGAACTAAATTCATGTAGATTTGATTGAAAAGATTTAGGTCTCCTTGATTGGAAGGAATCAAGGATCAAAACCCACATAGCTCCACCAAGATGAATAAACCCAAAAGAATTTAAAGAAGAATTGAGTCCTCTTGCTCCCAAGTTGAAAATCTTCAAGAGTTCTTTGGAATAGATTCTAGAGTGGCTTGAGTGAATTAGTCTTGAATGAGGATTTTGGAATTAGTATAGGAGAGGTAAGGAATATAAACGGGGTCTAAAGGTCTTAAAAAGCCTTGGGGATGGGTGAAAATATCAAATATACCTCAATAAAACACCCCTTTAAATTTTACCCGCAACATCTCACGCGTAGCTTCACGGGTCATGAAGCCTCCCATCTAGCCCAGACAGATTTTATGAAAAAGGTCATAACTTCTTGCTCCAAACTCAAAATGAGGTGAGACCAAGTAAGTTGGAAATCTAATTCAAAGAACTTTAATTTGATAGACGACCCACTTGAACTTGTTCTAAGTGATATGCTCATTTATAGTTGACCCTTCAATCGGTACTTATGATAAACTTAGCCAATGAAATACCTTTGAACTTGACTTGATGTAGGAGACCGATGATGGACTTAAACATCATAAATGAGCTTGAATTGAAGGCTTGAAAGGGAACCTAGTTTGATCTTGAAGATCCCATACTTAGAAAAAAATTTGAAATCAACTCCACGGAGGGCCATATGGCCCTAATTAAGTCACACAAGCCGTGTGACTATACTTAAGCCAAACGTAGTCATCTTAAGCTTAAGGCCATTCACACAACCCTCCACATGGTTTGTGAAATATCACACGGCCCGTGTGTGGTCTAAGTATGATGTGCCTTAGCTCAAAACTCCATACCAAGGCCACATTCGCAAAATTTAAGGCCAAGTGTAGTTCCATTAAAGGCCACAGGGTCTGTGTGACCTCACACAGGCCATTTTGTCTCCCTTGAGACAAACACTTGGTCCAAATTTTGTCCAAAAATAAAATTCTCAAGTTTCAATAAAGTCATACAATATGTAGGTCATTACATTTTTGTGGAACCAGGGTGAATAGAATAGGATGAATTATGGGCCTCTTTCAAGATCAACTCCCTCAAGTTATCAACATTAGGCACACATAGCCTACCTTGGTACCCAAGAACACGATATCCTCCTTAGGATAAAACCTCCACTTTGCCATCCTTCACCAAAGCCTTCAACCCTAGTAAGGCGAGGTCAAGATCTTGTTTTGATAAAACCTCCACTTTGCCATCCTTCACCAAAGCCTTCAACCCTAGTAAGGCAGGGTCAAGATCTTGTTTTGACTTGACTTCTTCAATTAAAGAAGATTTGGAACCATCAATAACCACTACACCATTATTTTCAACTTCATTCAACCTAACCCTCAATCTAGATGACCAGGGAACTTCTCTAGCCACCCCCTTGTTACCCTCACCAATATGTGGTGGACTACCTATGGACACTCTACTTAGAGCATCGGCCATAACATTAGCTTTGTCGGGATGATAGTGCACACTCATGTCATAATCCATAAGGAGTTCTAACCACATTCTTTGCCTCAAGTTAACATCTTTTTGTGTGAACACATATAGGAGACTCTTGTGGTCGGTAAACATATCTACATGAACCCCATACAAATAATGAGGCCACATTTTTAAAGCAAACACCCGGCTACCAATTCAAGATCATGGGTGGGATAATTTCGCTCATGCACCTTTATTTGCCTAAAGGCATAATCTTTCACTTTACCATTTTGCATCAAAACTTACCCCAAGCCAATTCTCGAAGCATCACAATAAACCACAATCCCTTCTAACCTGTCTGGTAAAGCCAAAATAGGAGCGGAGATAAGTTTGTCTTTCAAAATTTAAAAATTATTTTCACATTCATTGGTCCAAAAATTTTTTGCCTTCGTTTGTGTCAACTTTATCATAGGGGAAGCAACAGCAGAGAAACTATTCACAAATGTTTGGTAGTACCCCTCTGAGCTCAAGAAACTCCTAATATCTATTAGAGTCAAGGGCCTAGGCCAATTCCTTATCACCTCCATCTTATTAGGGTCAACTTTAATTCCATCACCCGATGTCACATGTCCTAGGAATGCAACCTTTTTCAACAAAAATTCACACTTATCATATTTAGCAAACAACCTCTCATTGTTCAAAATTTGCAACACCACCCTTAAATGACTCATATGTTCTTCTTCACTCTGAGAGTAAATCAATATATCATCTATGAAGACCACCAAAAACATATCAAGGTAGGGTTGAAGGACCATATTCATGAGATCCATAAATATTATTAGTGCATTAGTCAAGCGAACAGACATTACCATAAATTCAAAGTGCCGCCCATACCTATTCTGAAAAGTCGTCTCAAGAATATCACACTCCCTCACCCTCACTTGGTGGTACTCGGACTAAAGATCAATCTTAGAAAAGTGACTAGCCCCTTGTAATTGATCAAAAAGGTCATCTATCCATGATAGAGGATACTTTTTCTTTATGGTGACTCTATTGAGTATACTGTAGTTGATGCACATTCTAATAGAACCATACTTTTTCTTTACAAACAACACTGGTGCACCGCAAGGTGACTTTCTAGGCCTTATGAAACCCTTCTCCAACAAATCCCTTTATTGATCCTTCAACTCCATCCGGGCCATATGGTAAGGAGGAATAGAAATGGGTTGGGTATTAAGAAGGAGGTCTATGAAAAAATCTATTTCATTTTCGGGAGGAACACCGGGAAGCTCATCGGGAAAGACATCAAGAAACTCATTGACCATCAAAACTAACTCAATGGGAAGGACTTTAGACTCAACATCTCTAACTCTTACAAGATGGTAAATACAACCTTTAGAAATCAATTTTCGGGCTTGAAGACAAGAAATGAACCTACTCTTAACCACTACATTATGACTTTCCCACTCAAGGATGGGCTCATTAGGGAATTGGAATTTAAATTTATAGGTTCTACAATCAACAGGAGCATTATATGTATGTAGCCAATCTATACCAAGAATAATATCAAAATCTACCATGTCAAGTTCAACAAAATCACAAGGCAAGACTTTATGCGATATAGACACCGAACAATTCCTATAGACTCTTCTAGCAATAATGGACTCACCAATAAGGGAAGATACTTCTAGGGTCCACACAATAATTCGGGACACACTTGAAGCTTATTGGCAACAAAAAGAGTAGTGAAAGAAAGAGTGACACCCAGATCTATCAATGCATACACATCATAATAGAAAACCTTTACCATACCAGTAACAATATCGGGTACCTTATCCACTACTTGCCTCTCTTGAAGAGCATAAAACATATTTTTCCTTAGAGCACCCTCTTATTGGCCTCCCTTTGCCCTTTGACCCATATTAGCACCTTGGCCTTGAGGACGACCATCCGAACCTTTGTTTTGAGTATGAGGGCAATCAACAATCTTGTGACCCATATCACTACAACCATAGCAAGCATTAAAGTTCCTCAAGCATAGACCACCATGGTTTCTCCCACATATTTTTGGCACTTAGGATTAGGTATCCTACCATTGCCACCTTGAAACCTTGGGTTAGACATACCATCATTAGCAAATCTCTTATTTGGAGCATTAGATGACCCTTGGCCTTGGAATTTGTGACCTTGTTGAAAACAGCCACTCTTGGCACCCTGTAAACCACCATCAAATCGAGCCCTCTTGGACTCCCCACTCCTCCTCTTTCTATGCTACTCTCTCTCAAATTGTTCAGCATATGCCATGAGCGAGATAAGTCCATATCACCCACTAGCATAGCTGTTTGGCACTTTTCATTAACTAAATTAGACACCCCTGAGACAAACTTATTCATTCTTAATCTAGGGTCGACAACCAAATGAGGAGCATACTTTGAGAGCTTGTTCAATTTGAGGGCATACTCCCTCACACTCATAGAGCTTGCTTGAGATTTATGAACTTCATCATTTTTGTCTCTCTTAACTCAATAGGGAAGGACCAGTTGAGGAAGGCAGCCTTAAACTCCTCTCAAGGATTAGCATCATCGTTTCTCCTCTCTAATTTCCATTGGGCAAACCAAATTTGGGCAACACCCTTTAGTTTATAGGCTCTAGTTCCTCCTTCTGCTCCAAATTTAACCTCAAGATAGATAGCACCTTATACACCTCATCGATAAACTCTTGGGGATCTTCCTCCGCTTTGAACCCATGAAACTTCGGAGAGTTCATCCTTGTGAAGTCCCTCACCCTTGAGGCCAGAGTAGGAGTATAAGTAGCTTGGGCCCCTTGGTTTAATTGGTTGGTCATAGTAGGGGCCAATATAGTGATGCCATTCCAGAGCTCAACTTGAGTAGCTCCTCCATCTTGAGGAGCTTGAGGAGTGGGGTGGGTCGATTGCTCCTTGGGTGTATGGGCCCTCCCTGGTCTTTCCCTTGGTAGCGGCATGATCTACAATAGCAAAAGAGTGTTCGTTAAGGGAGAAAGCTGTATTGTTTCATCTAAAGCATGACGAAGATCATAAAAAAGTGAAACATTTCCTAAAACTCCTTATAGCCCCCTATTCATGGTTGTGGCGTGCTTCACAACCATGAATAAAACTCTAATCTATATGGTGTGTTGGAGTTTTTCGCACCATTAACATACTAGTGCTCTGATAGAAAGCTTGTGATGACCCAGGCCTAGGGCCTAGATGTGGCACGGCGAGTGGAAAGCTCAAAGGCAACCCAAACAAGCCTCTTAGCATATACAATAATAGTATCCCACAATACCTCTACTAGAAAATACAGTGGGGGCTAAGACACTTCCCGGGCTGACCCTCAAGTAATAAGTATCCAAAAAGTAGTACGAGTCTCAATAAAGCATGAAAGGAAAATAGATAATGTCCTTAGAGTTGAGGACTCACCAAAAGCTTTCCTCAAATAGACTGAACTAGCAACGTGGAGGAGGATGATAAATAGGAGCTCCGGCCCCTACATGGTAATAGCAGATAGGCATAGAATATGCATTAGTACTTGGAATTTCTACGTATACAAGGTGTCACGACCCAAGACTAGGACTTAGACGTGACACGGCGAATGGGAAGCCGAAAGCATCCCAAACAAGCCTCTTAGCATATTGCACATATTTGATTTTGTGAAAATAATAAAAGATAAATAAGCACATAGAAAATAATTTCTAAGGGAAATGTGGCTTTGGGACTTACGCTATGGGGCTATTATAGGGAAGAGGATAAGCATGAATTACATAGAAAATAAGTCTAAGGGGCGAGTAAGTATGACTCATGCTATGGGGCATTTAGGGACTTGGGACTTTCAGCACTTTCCACCATAATCAATAGCATCACATAAGGGATACGGTCTAAGAGATTAGTCTCCATAAAATCTCAACATCAAATTATAGCATGTTCAAGGCTCACCCTCAAACTAGATTGTAAAGTGGAATAAAGTCTCAACATAAGTAACATAGAAATTGGGTATCATCCCCAAACTAGAAGACTCACCACCTCTCTTCTTTCATTGATCCAAAGCTAACCATGTGGAGGATATCGATGAACGTTGGTCCCTATATGGTGAAATCATATAGGCATAGAGTATGCATTAGTACTTGGAATGTACTAAGTATGTGGGGTGCAATGCAACAAAGGAAGCAAGCCATAGTAATCGAAATATATAAACATAATCAAAGACATATGCTCCATATGTCATGCATGATCAATGCTTAAGGTAAAGCATACATGGAGCTAATCATATGTAGAAATCATCATGTACCTTTAGGGGAAAATACCATTTGAATTTGTGAAATAAAAAATCATAGGAACTTTAAATCACCTTTGGATACAACATAAAGGAACCATTTAATCATTATAAGAGGAAAAACTTAGAATCATAAGGAGGACTTGAACATGTGTGAGAGAAACCTTTAATCAGCATAAACCATATGAGCAAAGCCATGGAGTCCCAATGTTTTCCCTACACCGAAGGAAAGGGGGAAAGCACTTGCCAAGGCGACCTTATAAGATTCTTAAGTGGATCCACAAAAGCTTCGCTATTGAGCAACATGTACTATCGGTTGGTCTAGAAATCAACCTGTACTAGCGAATGATTCTTATTTCCTACGGTGCCATGTAGTTATGAGACAATGGGATTCTACTAATGGTCTCACGCCTCTTCTAATGAGGAGCTTCCACATACATCCCAAGGTCTACTCGGTGCTAAATAAACTCTCATGGAATAATAATAGGGAGGAATCATGAAATTTATTAGTGGAAAGGTATTCGACTAACCCTACCCATAAGCCTTGTAAAAAAATGAAGGGGAATTCTACTAACCCGTCCCATAAACATTTTGGACATTAATCATCATCATAAGGATAGATCCTACACCTTGGCTAAGCCTGTATTATCAACTACCATCATAATCTTGGCTAAGCCTATATTATCGCTAGCATTAACATCATATCCCTCTACTAATAGGCTATTATTTCATTTTCCTCTACTAATGGGTTATCATATCATAAGTAAATAAACATAGAATGTCTCATAAGCCTTCATTTCTCATTATTTAGACATCATACTTCAAGATATATAACGAATATCATCATTTTAAATCATTCTTAAACAACCCATCACAATCGTACATATCATCTTTCAAAATATGGACATGGGAACATGAAATTCATCTCATACAATCCTCAATCCCTAGTGTATCATGGTATCACAATATTTATAGCTTTGAATATCATAAACTAGCTCATAAAATCATCACATCATAATATCAAATAAAGTGTTTCATATCATTCATAACATTTATAACATTCTCATGAACTCATATCATACTTAATTTTTCTTCAACATCAACAACATTCATAAATTACATGTCCTACCCTAAGCTTGCAGTTTGCCACATAACTTAGTCCAAGCATGGTGGGTATATTTATTTAAGATTAAAATCATAGAATTCAAGAGTAAGCAACATGAGAGGGGTAACTTAAAGTCATTTCAAACAACTCACCAACATACTTGCAAAATCCCAATTTGGGTGTCATGAAAATCATTTCAAAATTCATAATATTTTCAAGTCTTTCAAGATATCATAGCTTACAAATCTTTAATGTAATAAGCATATCATAATCTCAATCATTTGTAGGAGTCCATGCATCAAAAAATCAAGAATCGTCAAATTCTCAACACTGTTCATGTAATGGAGTGATAAATAGAAAATACCTATAAAGAATTAGCCATTTAAATCAAGAAATTTGATGAAAATAGTTTTGGGGCTCCATGGGTGAAAGGACCCATGGATGAAGACCCACATACCTTAATCTTAGAGTTTTTTGAAGATAAATTTGAGGAGGACTTGAGGCTTGACTTAGTTTTCTTGAAATCCAAGAAAACATTTTGAACATCTTGGGAATGGATGAAGGATTTGGTGAAAATTAGGGAGGAATTTGAGAGGTTTTTGGTGAGTTTTTAGGGCTAAAAATGGCTGAAGAATGAGGGATTTTCATATATATAGGAATAGGGTTATTACCTAATTGCCCCCAAGTGAAAAGAAAATTTTTGAACTAGTCTGCACCAGGTCCATGTCGCGGCCTAGTCATGGATAACCACTGTTTTACGAAGTTTCACCAAAAAAATTATTTTTTGGCATGACAAAATATACCTTATAGGTACCCATTTTCACATGTAATTTTGTCCTCTAAACAAGAATATGAAGTCGAATTTGTAAAATTCTGCACATATTTTGAGATATTAAAAAAATGCATCATAGAGTCTTTTCGAGCTACGTTGAGGGGTGTTTCACGGTGTGCCATGCAACAAAGACATAAGCCATAATATTCAAAATGCATAAGATGAGTAGCTCATTCACATGCTTGACCTCTACTAGTGAGCTTAACTTGAACAGAGAGAAAAGTAGTTATCATGCTCGACTCCTTAACTTGACATGAATGATTCACAAAAGGTTAGAATCTTGAAATAGGGCTCAACTTGTCACTTGAGAATTTTTTAAAAAAATCATAGATATCTTTCATGAATTAAATACATGCTTGGGAGCCCATAATTATCTTGAAACACTTGACTTGTAAAATCATGCAATAGATATAAAACTCATATTTTTAGTAGTTTATGTATGAAATAATAAAATAATTTAGATGTATTTCTGACTGTTTGCTCATTATTTAACGAGAAAAAAGGTCATTGCAATAGTTCATCAACAACTTAAAAAGCCTTGTCATGTAATTTACTCAAACACATGGTGGGTACATGGAGACTTACTCCAAAATCATGCAATTTATAGATTGATAAAATAAGACAGTAAAATCAACCATTTTAAAATCATGCAAATCAACCTACCAGCCATAGTAGTAAAACCCTTAGTTTAGGTATCATGAAATCCATCTCAAAATTTTCCAATAGTTCATAGTTTTCATACTTTGCATAGCCTCAATAGACATAAATCAACTCATGAAATAAGCTTAAAATGAATGTTCATGCATAATCTATCAATACATGATAAAACCCAACATATATTACATTTACAATGCACAATAATAGATACCCATGAAAAATCAAACCTTGAAATTATGAAATTTTATAAAAAGAGAGAGTTGGGCTCCATGGGTGAAAGGACCCATGGATGAAGACCCACATAGCTTAAACCTTGAATTTTTTGAAATTGAATTGGGAATTACTTGAAGCTTGTGATGGGTTCTTAAGTTCCAAAACTTCTGCTTGAAATCCTTGAATTTGAATTAGAGTTTTGATAATGTTTTGGAGAGGTTTAGAGAGGGTTTTTTGAGTTTTAGAGTGGAAAATGGCTAAGTATGGAGGATTTCACGTTTAAATGGGTATTTGGGTAATCAATGGACATTGGGTTATCACCCAAATGCCCTTGGACGAAACAAGAAAACTGAAAAAAAAATTTGCACTAGTCCGCACCCCAAGTGCGACGCGGACTAGGCACGCAGGTATAATTTGTTCTAGTCCGCACCCAGGCCGCATTGCGCCTGGGGTGTAGATGCACACTGGAAATCATTTTTTTGCGAAAATTATTTTTTACTATGGGTCTTCTAAAATTCGAGGGTGACCCATTTCCACTCAATTTTTCCCCCGAACAACAATGTGAAGTCGAATTTTTGAAATTAAACATGATTTTTGAGATGTTTAAAAAATATAATTATGGTACATTCCGAATCATACAAGGGATATTATAATTTGTCAAATTAATTATTTGGAAAACCTTCATGCCGTACCCTTCACCAACCTAAAATTTACAACTCCAAATGGATGGTGGCTTCTACCATGAATGCCTACCAAATAGACTAAAAATTGCTTTATTTTTCATACTCATCTAATTTTTCACAAGAACCAAAGGAGAAACTCATCCTCATATTCTTTTTAGTTAATGACAAAATCTTATAATTACATAAATATTTTACGGCATATTTAAAATTATAAAATTTCAAAGATTTTCGTCATTTAAAAAAACTAGTGCTCATAATTCAACTATGTCATAATAATATAAATTTTATAGGAATTCAATCTTTTTAAATTTTCGGAAAATGTATTAGCCTATGAATTTGTGAAAATATGAGTAATCAAAAACTTTTGACCCAAAATCTTTTAAGACCGTCCGTAAAGACCTAGTGAAAGATGCACATAATTTCTATAAGATTCATATTACTTTTTTTTAAGCATTTAGGAGTGACAAAATAGAAAATCAATTTTTTTAAAAAAAAAATTCTATGTGTATTAATTAATAAACTTTTGAAAATATGACGAATCACAAGTGTTTGACCCAAAATTTCATAGGACCATTCGTACTAACCTAGTGGATAATATTCATATAGAGATAAAAAAGCATAGAATTGCAAAAACGGGGACACATATGGAGACCTACATTAGATTTGGAAGCAAAGCATATTCTGCGACCATTTGCTCTTAGTGTGCAATCACAATTCTTGAGTAGCGCATGGTAACGATAAAGGAGAAGGTTTGATTTGCTAAGACAGTGCATGTGAACATTTAAATAAGCGAGAGGAACAGTGTATATTTGCTAAGACCTATTTAAATGTTTAATACAGGTATGTCTATTTGCATATTTGGAAATCGACGAAAATCAAACCTTATCTTGATAGAGTGAAAAGCTAGTTGTTGTCTATTTGCATAGTTGGATAGTGGCGTCTGTTTAAAATGTAGACTGTGGTAGAAGCAACTCTTGATAGGAAGTTTGCAACACATGGGTACTATAGGGTAGAAAAGGGCCAAAGGATTTAAAATTAGGTATTTTTAGATAGAGTATTTTAGTAATTTGACTTTTAAATGTTTCAGTTCATGCTTTTAAAGTTATATATATATATTTATATAAATTATTAGAAATATGAGTTTTATACTTAATAGTTTATATATAAAACTCATATTTTTAGTAGTTTATGTATGAAATAATAAAATAATTTAGATGTATTTCTGACTGTTTGCTCATTATTTAACGAGAAAAAAGGTCATATTTGTTCTTATATATATATATATATATATATATATATATATATATATATATATGAGGTTCATAAATATATCAGCATTATAAAAATATTTTTAATATTGCCTTTTATTTATTAACATCGTACATTTTAGCTAAAACAACATGCTAAGTAATCAAATCAACTTTTTTTTTTTCTTTCTTCACCACTAACGTAAATTATTTATCTTAGATATTATTAATATATTTCATATAAATCTTACATGTTCTTTTATGGAAAAGTTATTTAAAATAATCAACTATTAATTATGACTTGAAAAAAAATACTTGGCACTTTATTTTCTCGTAATGTCGAACATAATTTTTTTAGTTATGATTAATTAATGATTATCCTAGATATATATTACAGGTGAAAGCCACATGAAAACTTCATAAATATTTTAAATTCCCACCTTTAACGGCTTTGCGTAATATTGAATCTTGAGCTTAATAAGTATTTCAATTCTATAACTTTAATAAACTCTTAGCAAGATTGCCAAGCTAGAAATTAAAAAGGACTAATTATTATGTGGTCATTTGGCCAAAATAATTATCAGAAAAATAATCATTCGTTATAGGCTTGCATAATCTGTGTATATTTCATGTATAGTCAAGTTATATTCAGTTTTTGAGATGTTTCACAATGTATATTTAGTATATAACTCATATACAAGTAATTTACATTGTATAGTCAGTGTATATTTTCTATCACTTTTGGCAAACTTTATATCATAGTCATGTATATTTTTATGTAAATAAAATAGGACTATATTTATTATAAATTAATTAGTTTATTATATATATCTAAAAGTATCTCAATTAAAAACTAAATATCTATGATTGCATTTGGTTTCTTGATCATGGGTTTGGAGTCTCATTTATGCTAGATTGAGTTATTGATTTTAGCTCCACTTAAGGGATAAAGGTCATCACCTTCTTTTAGATTGATTTTGAACTTTTTAGGAGCCACATTAAACCTCTTTAAGGCTGAATTTTGAATCTCAATCCTCCCTCTTCTCCAACTCACTCGGCCCCACTCTTGGATATCAATTAAGTCATCAAAAAATTATAATATTTAGACAATTTATCTCGTTTAGGCTTGAGCGTTTCTTCTTCAGTAAGACACTTTTAAATTAGTTTAAAATTAAATTCCATTTAACTTATCCTTGAATTCCATCATTTGTTATTATGGCATGATCCTCGTTGAAGCTTCAAAAGCTCCATTATTATCCTTCAACAGAATGGAACTTTTATGAAAGCTATCAAAAAGTTATATAAGATGAAAAAGCTCTAATATAAAAAAATGCCTCCCTCCCTCCCCCCAAAGTATGTGAACCTAATTCTCATAGATTTCCGGAATAAAAAATTTGGTGAAGAAAATTTGGCACTACTCACTAGAAGGTTCCAAAGAATGATTACAAGAAAAGGGTTCCTAAAAAGGAAGATGATTAAAAAATAAATTGTCACGCCACGAGTTCACATCCTGGGTGTGGCCGGCACCTAGAATCATTTTTGGTCCCAAACGAACTATTTGACCTGACTACTTTACCCAGCAAAAGACGTAAATAATAAAATTAGGCATAGATAAGATGTACTAAAGAAACTGCAATAGTCTGAACAACCTAAACAGAGGAAATATCTCCATAACAAATAAAAATAAGAACTGAAACTCCTATCATACAGTCTATGGAACCTCTAACAAGAATAATCTGAAACAACTACTATGACAGGACCATGGTAACCACAACTGAAAGAAATGCGAAAAACATAGGTAAAGACTCCAAAACCTCTAATTGGTAAGAGGCCTCACCAATAGCAGAATGAATAATTGGTCCTCAATGGAGCATCTGCTGAGGAACTCTGTCACCTGCGTCTGTATCATAAAATGATACAGGTCCAAAGGACGTTAGTATGTGGAATGTATGGTATGTAAAATAGCTAAAATCGAGAACTTAGGATAGGGTACTATACTCAAAAGTAGCTAAAACGTGTCTCAAATAGGATAACATAAGTAATATAGAAAGTGCATGCAGAAAGTAAAAACATATGTTGAAACTCTGTATGTAGAAATTGGTTTACTTTAGCTTGGGGAGTTTCTCTAACCGATAACCATCACTATGAGCTTCGTGATGATATAGTGTCTTGCCCACAATGCCAGAGCCATTGCATAATTTGCTAGGGTAAGAGAGTAAACTATGGGAGTGGATCCATCCCAAATTCAGGCCATTTCATTGGCAAGTGAGGTCTTGTACTCTTGGTACAATCCTATCCTATGCCAGCTACGTAGTTTATGAGTTTAAGTTATTGTTACTCTCACTCACATCAGTACTCAATACTAATTCCAAAATAGCTTTTATAATGCTCACAACTTTAAGAGTAAAGAGTTCACAAAATGCCTTTTCAATCTTTTGGGACTTAGCACAACATTAACTTTTCTTAAATTTTTCTCAACTTATCTCTTCTCTTTGACTGAATTCGTATCAATGCAATGTGTCTCAAGAACATAATTTTATTACTTAGCTATCTTGTAAATACAGAAGCTTTAAGTACTCCTTAACCTCAACTCAAAACTGTGAACATAATGTTTTTCATGAAATATCTAGGGTTCTTAAAATTGCAAAACCTTATCTCAATATCTTATTTCAGTAGTGAAATCTGTAAAGAGCATGATTTTTACCAAGAAAAATACATGAACAAATATTTCAAGAAAATTATCTAGTAATGGGGAAAACTTAACCTCAACTCATAAACATAATCTTGGGTAGGGACTGGTAGTTATAGATACTAAAATAATAGTAGGATAACTTTTGGAGGGCCTTACATACTCGGAGAATTAGTTTCTTGAATAAATTGAAAAAGGTTCTTGAAAGCCCTAGCTTTTGCCCCTTTGAAATTATGTTCTGAATTTTGAGTGTACTTGAGCATTAAAGATATGAAAAATTACGTTTTAGGGGTTTAATTAGGTGAAAACTGACAAGTTCAGACTTAAAGGGTAAGAAAAGATGAAAGTAAGTCTCTTTATAATCGCTGATTGGGTCGTCTATGAGACCATCTATGGCCTGTAGGGACCCTTCTGTAAACTTTTGGAGAAATTTTGGGGTGGATCACTTTCACAAGCCCATTCTACAACCATTAGAAGGTTTTACAACTCATAGATTGGTTCGTAAAGTCTGGAACCAAAGATTAGACTTTCAGCACTTTTCCCTACGAGTTAGCAGATGGACCGTACTTTAATTTATGGCCCATAAAAAGGTTTTGTAAATGAACTCTGCAACTGCCAGTCTCTAGTAAAACAACAAAATTTTTTGACTCTGAACTCCAAATGAGTTGAAATCAGTTGCGTTGGAAAGCTAATTTAAAGAACTTTCATTTGGTAGGTTATTGGACATCTAATTTTTCTGCTAAGAGTTATGATCATTTAAATTTAACTCTTGCATAATCTAAGACAAGATATATTGGCCCATACTGGATGAATAGTAAAGTTGCAATTCCAATTTGTATGCCACATTACAAATCCTCCTAATAATTTGGTATGGGCCAATATATCAAGGACTGAACTTTCCCTTTTTCCTAAATATCATAACTCCCTTCATTGTGTAACACCCCACAAACACTATAAATATTTGTACTACACATATGAAACATGATATGGACTTTCAAATTAGTGCCAATTTTAAAAGTGTTGCATCTC
>DF362821.1:4135-16320 GCA_000787875.1 Solanum virginianum
GATTTAGGTGTTGGTGAATGAAAACCGACCTCCTTTGGAGAATATTCCATAGCGTCGGGATTTCAATGACAATGCTTACTGATGGAATCAATATAGGTTGAATCCTATGGCTATGGATATGATGGGAGCTATTGCGTTGCCACCACTACCAGCAGACACAAAGTTCACAATCTCTAATGGGTCGCATAGCCACTTGCACAATGTTGCATTTGTTTGCAAGAGTGTGATAGGAACATAGAATTTATCTATGGGTGCTGTGGGACTTCATGTCTTCCTATGGTCTCTTACTGGCAATGCTTCATTATGACTATCTGAGCTCCCGCAGAGTTCAATCACTAGTTGGGAAGATTTGTAGAAGACCTTTTTAGAGAGGTACTTTCCTAGATCGAAAAAGCCCAAATTAAAGGACCAAATCAACAACTTTGAACAACTTCCTGGTGATTTGATAAGTTTTACTTGGGAGCGGTTTACTAGATGTTTGAGGAACGTCCCTAACCATAAGATAGTTGGATACCTTGGTGTAGATCTTCTACCGTGCCCTTGATGAGAATAGTCAGGCTTGTCCTGACACTATTATGAGGCGTATGTTTCTAGATCAACCATTTGCAAGAATTGCAGAGCGTATGGAGCAAGTGGTCAAGATGAATCGTGCATGGAGACAATGGGATAGAGCTTTCACAAAAGGCTCATATGCTCTGAGTATTAGTTCAAAGCAAGCTAAAATTAATGAAGAGATTATGCAACAACTTGCTCAGCTTCGCACAAGCATGGATATGGTTATCAAGCAAAACCAAGAAAGAGTAAATGCGGTAGTTCACCAACCTCCACGTCTACCTATATACGAGGAGCCTTATTTTAAGAAGGATGCTTGTTTTGTGAATGATCAGACTAGGGGTTTTTGGACTAATGCCCAAGGGTCCAATCAGGACTATTGGCGTTGTGAATGATCAGACTTGGGGTTTTCGGACTAATGCCCAAGGGTCTAATCAGGACTATTGGCGCCAAGGTCAAGGAAACCAATGTCGAAACTATAGTAGATATAGAGCTTATAGAGACAACCAAGGTGGTTATTATGATAGGAACAGGGGTCTAGAAGCAAATTGGGTAGAAGAGATGGTTTCATAAATGGTCTATATGTGCCACCACATAATTGTGATACAGGCACAAGCAATTCTAGAACTGAGGAGATGTTTGACCACTTGTTGTAGAAGGTGGAGACACAGGATGAGACTCTAAAGGGCATGAAATTTGACATTTCAAGTATTAATCGAAAGATAAGTCTCATTCTGTGGCTATTAAACAACTTGAACAACAATTTGGTCAAGTGTCAACTCAGTTGAATTAGCGTTAGAAAGGTACATTGCCTAGTAACATAGTGCAAAATCCTAAGAATGTGGGGTAATGTATGACCGTTACTACTAGAGGTGGAAAGACCACCATTGATCCTTTTATGCCAGTTGAGGTAGAAGAAGTTCGTGAGAAGATAGTTGCAGATAAGGATGTAGTTGAAGGAGATAATTGTGTCAAAGATGGGGTGAGTGAGGCAGCGAAAGAGCCACATAAGTATAACCTGTCCCAAGGCATCCTCCTTCTTTCCCTCAAAGACTCAAGAAAAGGGAGGAAGAAGGCAAGTTCAAGCACTTTCTCTCTATGCTTAAGCAACTATCCATCAATATCCCTCTTATTGAAGCATTGGAGAAAATTTCAAGCTATGCCAATTAGATGAAGGACTTGATCACCAAGAAGCGCACTGTGAGTCAGGAGCTTTCTCAAGAGCTTTATCATTGCATTGTTATCACTACGAAGTCCTTAGCTTAGAAGAGTGAAGATTTAGGTGCTTTCACTATACCTTACACTATAAGTGTTGTGGAGTTCGCAAGGGCACTATGTGATTTAGGTGTTGGTATCAATTTGATGCCTCTAGCAATTTATAAGAAGCTTGGTTTTGGCACGCCTTCTCCAACTAACATGTGGTTGTTGATGGCAGATAGAACGATGAAGAAGCCTATGGGGAAATTAATCATGTGTTGGTAAAGGTTGAAAAATTTATATTCCATATAGATTTCGTGATTTTAGATTGTGAGGACGTTCCAATCATCTTGGGTAGACCATTCCTAGCTACTGGATGAGCTCTAGTGGATATGGAAACTGATCAACTGAAGTGTAGATTGAATGATCAAGAAGTTGTCTTCGACATCCGTCAGTCCATAAAGCATCTTGATGAGCTCAAAAGTGAGGTTTGGGCAATTGGTGAAGTATAGTTACTCATTTGTCTTAGTCGTGCTGCGACAATAAATCAAGCTCTACTTTGGAGGCAACCTAAGGTTTTTGATGTCCTTGCATAGATATAGGCTCATTTTTTCAGTTTTTTGATTCATAGTTAGTTGTTTTGTTGTGTTTTGATTGCTATTCTTGACAATTAATTTGTTGCATTTTTGGTTATTGTGTCTTTCATGAAAAGTATACAGGTACAGGACTAAGTCAGCAAATTGGCTAAGAAAAACATCAGGCTCAGTTTCTACGACTGGGCTTATGAGTCATATTGCACTTTACGACTCGTAACCTCATCTCGTAGAGATTTCTAGTGAGCAAGATAATTGTGCACTCCAATCCACAAGCCAACTTTATGACTCGTAGATCAATCTACAAGTCATGAATGTGGTCCATAAATCTCAGGTAAGTTTTTGAAATTGTATTAAGTGTTGAGGGTTCTATGAGATCATGACTTATGAGTCGTAGATCCATCTACGACTTGTAATTGTGGTATTATAGACCTAAGCCTAGTAATTTTAACTGTTGACCTAGTAAAGGTATAAAAGGGGGGTCAAATTATTTTTACCCCACTTTTGATCTAATTGACCAGTAAAACCAAGCTAACCCTCCACTTTGCAAATTTTGGCCATTGTGATTTCATTTTCCGGCGTGATTTTCGGCAACACCTACGGTTTTGTGTTCAATCACTTTCTCTCTTTTCTTCAAGTTAGTCTTCAATTGTGGTAAATGCTTTTTTTAATTTTAATCTCTAAATTTACCTTATTCTTAATGGATTTATTTGATGATTATGATGGGTTGGTGTTTAAGCATGAAATTTTTGTTGAATTTCAAATGTGAATTTGAAATAGGGTTGCCCTTGATTGAATTGAATGTTTGAGTCCAGATTTGGGTGTTTTGACATTATTGATTGTTGAGTACTATGCCTATTGAATCATCTCCAATGCTTGATTAATATTGCATGATTTATGATTATGAGTTGCAGGGTGTTGGTATGAGCATATAATTTTGTGTGAGTCAAAAAAGAAGAGTCTGAAACATAGGTTATTCCATGCTTAATCATCTTTTCGATGGGGTGAAATATGTTGAAATCATTGTAGGTAATGGTTGTTTTGTGCTAATCAAGTAGGTGAGTGTATGTTCTTGCTTTGATGTTGGTAGATTTAGTGTTTGAAAAGGTCTTTTAGGGCTCGTGTAATAGACTTAGAACATCAAATTCTTGAATTTTCTTGTTCATGAGGTGTCCTTACGACTCGTAGAGCAATCTATGAGTCATAATTACCCCTCATGTGAAATTTTAGAAACTTTATGTGCTGAGTATTCATCAGATAAGACCTTCTGTGAGTCATTCTACGACTTGTAGATAGGTCTCGTAGACCCCTGCATGATTTTTAATTACTCTCTGGAATTTTATATGACCCAAATCTACAACTCGTAAACCACTTTACGAGTCGTATCTAGGTCTTGTAGACTTTTTCAGTGACCAATATTATTCTGAAGCACTAGTCTATGAGAGCACTTTAAAACTGTAGTGCTCACTACGACTCGTAAAGAATCTTTCGTAGAACCCTTCTGCAACTGATTTAGATTACTTTTTGTATTTTATTTCTTGATTTTTGGGGCCGATTATGGTGTGTTTATGTCTATGTTTTCGGTACTATGGCCCCAAAAGTAAATTGCTCAAAGATCGAGGCCTTTAAGAGAAATCTCAGGGATGAGCCTACAGATAACAAGCCTTCAGATATTGAGCAGACCCCTTAGCTGAGTGGGTCATTGGAGATATTTGATATGCAGCCTAACCCAGAGGCACCTCGACCATAGACTAAGGCTGCTGCCAAAGCTGGGCTGCCTCAGGATCAGGTTAATAGTCCTTCATAGTCTGAAGAGAAAGGTGGTGACGAGAGTAGGAACAACATGCCCCAAATGACTCCTTCTAAATATGAACCGAGTTCTAGGAGGGCTACAAGGACAGAGGAGATGTCGAGTCTACCATCGCACCATATTTTTCATCAGCAATGGATACGATTACTCATTGGTGATGTGTCGAGGGTATGGATGTTATATTCTTAGAGGATACACAGTCCAAGGAGCGGGATAAGTTGACCCATTCCATCTATGAGGAGCCTAGGGTTATTGATGATGGACTGAGCCATGTTCCAGGTCTGCAGGACACGATGGTATGATATGGCCTTTTGTGGCTGATGGAGTCACTTGGACGATACTCCCCGATTTTGTTGAAGGTGTTCTATGCATCATACACAACCACCTTTCACCGCAGTCTTCCCAAGGGGAAGAAACATCTCACACAGCCCTGGTTGACAGAGATACGAGTGAGAGGTCAGTGGCTAGACATTTTAGAGGAGACTATTCGCCATATGCTTTTTGGTCCCAAGTACCGTGCCCCTAGATCTATAGTGGAGTTTGATTACAGGTTGGGGTAGGCCAGATACTTACTTATTATGAAGGATCCTGAGCATCGGACTGCACTACTGAGATGGATGGCCAATCATATTGCAGAGCAAGGTACGGAGCCTGCTTAGGTCACCACCCACACTGAGCTTATAGTAAAGGCTTCACTCAGCTTCCTTGCTAATTTTTGGTAGTCGATTGTTAGATCACGCATCCGACTGACCTTGGAAACTAATATACTTATATAAGAGTGTGCAGTATTAGTTACTAGCATCTTGGCTGGTTATGACATAGACTGGGCCTAACTCGTAGCAGAGCAGATACGTGAGTCAGTACTAAAGAGGGCCACCACCATCCCATTTCCAGTTCTAATCCACAGACTCTGTATAAAGTCGAGGGTGGAGATTTTGCATCAGCTGGACCAGTTAGTTAAGGCCTAGCATACTTTGGAGCCCAGCCTAATAAAGGCTGATGAGAACCCGGAGGCACTCCGACTAGCACAACCTCTACCTCCGCCAGAGATATTCGCCTAGGCGCCACCGCCTGAGGGTTCTGAGGTTAACACCACCACTGCTGCTACTACTATTGAGGAGAGGCCTTCGTAGCATGGTGTAGATGAGGAGAGGTGGCCTACTATTGCTGCTACCACACCAGAGGCCACTATGTTACAGACTCTTACAGCGGGCATGGTCTATGTGTCCGCCATTTCTACCTGAATGGTCTGAAGATTTTCAGGAATGGATCAGGGCATGACTTAGAGAATATCACGTATTGAGTCCTAGTTGACTCAGCTTATTTAATAGCTTAGGCTATGGGTCCAGTAGACCATTGCAGACTCAGAGGAGTAGACCCAGACATTCAACAGGGCTACTATGCAGGATCATATTTCTACAGTGGATGCCCACATCAATACCTTTGAGGAGCGCGTACAAAAGAGATTGGCCAAGGCCCGACCTTAAGATGTATCAGCCCAGCAGTCGGAGATCCAGCAGCTCCGGCCTGATATGACAACATCACTAGCGGCACCAATCATATTAACAGACATGACATCTCCAGCACTGCTGTTTGATATATTTACCTTCGACGAGCCTACCGATTCTTCGCTCGAGAAAAGACCTTACACGGTTAAGGACTAGAGGACAAATGTGTACGTGCAAAGGGGTTAGAGGTGAGGGATCTCCAGCATGACTTGAGAGAGTCGAAGCATGAAGCGAAGATCAGACAAGATCAGGAAGAGGATCAATTAAGGGGTATTAGCCCCTACAGATAGAGTACCACAACTGAGGAGACTACCCCACAAGAGAAGGATCGCCAGACTAAACCCAAGACCGGCCCTTAGGCGCACAAGTATATTTTTGACCCCTAAACATTCTATTTTTCCTTGATTTAGTACATTGGGGACAATGCACATCCTTTCTGATGGGGTGTGGCTAGTTATGGGCCTCAGTGAAGCATAAGTAGCTTATGGTCCATAACTACCCCAATTTTTGATCCCGAGGTTTTCTTGCCTGTGGATTTTTTCATAGGGAATATTTAATTTCTATTGAACCGACACGTTTAGGATGTTTAGATAATATTTGTAGCATATAGTACTAATACTTATAGCATATAGCATATTTTTATATTTTGTTTTAAAAAATAGTACCCACCAAAAATATTTTGATTAGTAGTTAGATGACAACCATGCACGTTTAGGTGTTTGGAAATATCTGTTCTGATAAAGTGAGGATAGTTTGAGATACGAAACATGATCGGTGAGTTTCTTGTTGATATGTATGCAATTCCATGTAAGTGTGAACTTATTTTGTTAGATTCATGCATTTTGTGCTAATTCAGAAATTGCCTGTTACTCTAAGTTAGATTGTAGATTAAATGGATTAGGAAAGGATCTTAGGCCTTTGTTCTTTAATTAGTCCACTTTAGCCTAAAATGACCGACCTGATGATGTTTAATCCCCTGTTCCAAATATTTGAGCATTACATGTACCAATTCTTTCAAAACACCTAATTAGCCTAGCCTTATCTAGTAAGAAACCTTGAAATTGGCTCTGGACTTTTCTTGAACACTGTGAACCTTGACTGAGGCAAAAAGCCTAAGTTAAGGGTGGCTACCAAAATTGGCTCTAGTTCGGAGGAAAGACATTGTGTACTTCAATACAGGTTATAAGCCTAAGTCGAGGGTGGCCGATATAAGGGCAAAACACAAAAATAAGGTGGTGAGTTGGGAATAAGGAGAAAAAGAAGAAAAAAATATGTACCGGGTGCAAGAAAAAGAAAAATGCCTTAGATATGAGCTAAAAAATAAAATAAAGTGTAAAAACAAGGTAAAAGATAAAAATAAGAAGAAAATACTAGAAAAAGTTCAAATGAGGAAAAATAGAGAATAAGGTGAAAATAATAGAGTTAGTAAGGTGAAAGTGATGAAAAATGCAGTTTCAAGAAAGACTTTTAGTCACTATATTTCCAAAATGTCATACCAAAGCCCCCTGATCCTACGTTACAAGCCTAGAAAGTCCTAAAGTGATCCAAGTTCAGTTAGTTGAAGCTCTGAATCATGAGTATAGGGGCAAGCCTATGGTATTAGCCATTGTGCATGAATATCTTTTGTGAGAGTGAGTGTTTTGGATAGTCTCAAAGCTAAATATGAAATCATCATTGAGTGTCAAAACTGAGACTTCTTTCTATGAGGGCACTTGCATTGCATTGTTAGCTTTTGACTTGTCCAGTGATTGTAGACTATTGATATTCCTTTGCTTGTCATAGTTGTATTGTCACATGCACTAGTATGTTTTAGTTTGATAAATAGCTATCTGATCTTGTTTTGAAAAATTGATGTGGGTATCTGAGTTTGAATTATATATGATGTATGCCATTGTGTTGAGGTCTGTGTTTTACTGTACTATCTATATAGATTGAGTCGTCGCTTGAGGACAAACAATAATTTTAAGTTGAGGGTGTTGATGTGCTATCAAAATATAGTACTTTTGATGCCTAAAGCTTAGGATTTTGAATGTTCCCAATGCAATATTTATGGATTTTATGTGTTTTTATATTTAGTTTTGCAGGAAAGTAATTTGGCATGACTTTGGGGCAAAATTATAGAGTTTTCTGGGTTTTATGGATTTACTAGACCTTCTCCGAGTTATAGAGAACTCTACGAGTCATAGAGGTAATTTCATGAGAATTTTAGTGAAAGGTGAGATCTGAAGTTCAAGTCCACGAGACCTCTATACAAATCGTAGAGCATTCTATGAGTCGTATAGATAGGTTTCGTGAAGATTTCTAGAAAGTGATGATTTGAAGCAATTGAAGCCTATGAGTCTGAAGTACGAGTCATGAATCAGTCTACAACTTGTAAAGTGAATTCATAGAAATAAAGTCCAAGATCTCAAGAGCTGAATAGAGACCCCGATTACGACTCATAGAAGATATTACGAGTCGTAAATACCATTCGTAGAGTCCATCGATCCATTTTTCTGATTTATTAAGGACTTATTGTAATTACTATGAATAGTATTTTTAGGTCATTTTTCAAAGAGAACCAACAGTTTCATTGTAGTTAGAGTTAGAATACAATACCTAGATAGAAAATTGAGAGAATACACTTGTGAATTAATTTGATCTACAAATCTTGTGATTCTCAATCAATTTTGGATTTGCTTAATTCTCAATTCAATTGGGTAAGGTTTAATTATGTTTTCTCAATTCATAATTTCATCTACCTATAGCATGAGTAGCTAAATCCACAACTTGGGGTTGTGGGAACCATGAAGATCTAACCAAATAAACTCGAGTAATTTGTAATTCTTGGAATAGGTATTTGCATGTATTAATCAATTCTCTTCGTTTTGCATGTTTTCTAGCAGTGGCCAACATTAGAACTTGCCTAGTGTTACTTTCCCGATCAAGGTAGTAGTGAATAGGAAAAGATATTGATTAATAGGATTCGATGATGTGTTCTGGTCTAATCAACCAAACTAGACCAAGGGCAGGCTGACTGGGACTATAGATAATGGTTAGTATTGCAAACTATAGAGATGAGCTATTAATTTCACTGGTTAAATAAATATTATTGAACATATCAAAATTATACAGTAAACAAACAAAGATGGATAGTGGAAGTATAAAGCTCAAGTACTATCTCATCTAATTAACCGAACTAGACCAAAGGGAGGTTGACTGGAACTATAGGTAATGGTTAGTATTGCACACCATGGAGATGGGCCAAGTTGCAAAGTGAAATTCGCCTCTCACCTTTGACCAAAGTGCTCGGTGAACTTAAATTACCATCCTGCATGTTATACTCTAGTCAGGAATTGAGTTATCTGGTGTTATTCAGTTGGTGAATCATGGGGAACACAATATTCAAGTTGCTTTCTATTATTGATTCTCTTCCATTATAGTTTGTGTAGTTTGTTTTCTTATTGATTACTTCAAACTCCTCTCCCCCCTTTAGGCAATTGAGTTGGATAATTACTTGAATTGCTTGTTTGTGAATTCTCATGAGTCTATGTATTCCCAATGTGAGAGGTGTAACTTGGGTGTGATATAACATATATATATATATATATATATTATAACTGTCACAGACTTGGTCATAATTCTAACGAACCGTGCGGCCTAGCAAACTTTTTCTCTTAAGTTGCTAGTCAACCTAACTCTTAGCGCTTTGCAGAATGTAGTAAGACTAAGCAAAAGAACTTTCGAAGGAACTTGAACTCTTGAGGAACAAAGAAAGAAACTTTGTATTAAGCTCTTGAATGGTTTACAATACTTTGCTTGTGACTTGCTTTGCTTCTTAGGTTGAAATGAATGTCATGGGGAGCTATTTATACTACTACACCTCCTCAATGAATGGCTAGGAGCAATTTAATCCAATGGTTACAAATGAGTCTCTAGAATTCTCCTACCAAATATCTTAGATATTTACAAAGGTTAAGAATTCTCTACTTATCTAAAATATTTTAGAACCTTCCAGGTTCCTACTTCAAGATCCACATTCCTCTAGAATCTTCCAGACTTCTCTAGAGAACCTCACACGTCTATAGAACCTTCCAGACTCCTCTAGAGAATTCCATACATCTTTAGAGAATTCCACACACACACACACACATATAGACACACACACAATTAAGTTAGGAAGGAAATAGGTGGTTGTCAATTTGGTGATTCTGCATATTTATTGTTTTAATTTACTTATTTAATTTTTATTTTTTAGACAGTTATATATATATATATATAAAAATAATATTATAGATGATAAAATTCGCGTTGAGAAAATAATAATCAAAAATAAAAATATCGCAATAATTTATAGTATTTGATTAACTTGAATATTTGAATTCTTGAATTTGTAGAAAAATCTGTGGCGTTTGATCCACGAGCTCTCTATAGCTTTTTGTTAGAATTCTTGATGTGAATTCTAATTTATGAAGACCCGTACGTATAGTTGTAGAATAGAGGAGTCATGATGGAGGTCAGGCTTTCTCTCGACCAATCAGATTTAAGTGACATGACATATTAGGCTTTAATGAAATAGGCTTCTCATTTTGACACATGACATGATCCTATTGGCTTCTTTGTTTGACTTGGTGTGCCATGTCATTTGACACGTGGCGTCAAGTGTGCCTCTTGGATGGGAGAATATTGGGCCTAATAAAGTGGGTCATCTTTTGTAGCCCAAATAAATGAATTTGAGCTTTTAATTAAATTTATATTTTATTAGACTTAATTAATTAATACAAGTATATTAATCCATGATATTTATTTGGACTAATATATTTTTGAGTGTAATATAATTTGCATCATTTTTATAAAATTAATATTTTAATAAATTTTATATGATTACAGATGCCCCCTACTTTAAAGTCTTGTCAAAATATTTTATTTTTTGAAGACTAGACTTAAAGTATTAATTTCATATGATGATTTGTGTGGCACACCCGAAGTATATTTTGATTAGTACACCGTCAACAGAATGGGGAGAAAGAACTTAAAATGTAAAACTTAATTCATTTTTTGTTCTTTTCTATTAAATTTTGACCAATCAAATCTCTATCTTGGTCCTCTTCACACGATAGATTTGTCATACCAAACTAGTGAGCAATTAGGATTAAGAAAAGATAAAATCTAGTGTCCTAACCCCAAAAGAACTTTAGTAACCTTTTTAATTATGAGTTGGACATCGCATGTGCTCCTCTATAAATAGCCTCATATTATTTTATTTGTGGATATTATCCCGAGAACTGCAGATTGTTAAATTCATTTTATAGTCAAGATTTTTTTTCCAGGTAATTCTTTTCTTTTCTTTTCTTTGTTTTTTTGTATGTGCAGTTTTCCTTCTCTTGTTCTTTTCTTTGCTTTTTTTTGCGGGGCCATAGATTCAAGATTATTCGTATCACAAGAATTTGGTCTTGAGGTGTGAAGGGATAAATCCGTGCTCACGGCTTGAGATCACCAATTTAAGGCTTTATGATGTTCTAAATGTTTAAACATAGGGGACCAACAATATGAAACTTTACACTGTTCTAAATGTTTAAACATAGAGGACTAACAATATGAGGCTTTATGTTGATCTAAATATTTAAACATAGGGGACCAACAATACGATACTTTACCCTGTTCTAACTGTTTAAACATAAGGGACCCCTAATACGATACTTTACGCTATTTTAAATGTTTAAATATAGGGGACCATCAATACGATGCTTTACGCTATTCTAAATATTTAAATATAGGGGACCAACAATATGGGGTTTTACGCTATTCTAAATGTTTAAACATTGGGGACCACCAATACGAGGCTTTACGATGTTCTAAATGTTTAAACATAGGGGACCCCCAATGCGAGGCTTTACAAAGATCCCAAATACCCCAATTAGCCATATTCTTTTATTTTGATTCTTGTCCCCCTTCCTTTTATGCAGCCTGAACAATGGTCTTCTTTAAGGACTACACTTTCTCATTTCTATTCTTAGATATCTCATAATTGGGACGCAAGATAGCAAGGTAGAGACCAAGCTTTTAGTCCAAGATCTTCTAGATGGTCGTTATGCTGATGCATGGCCACAATTGAGAAACACACTTCATAAGGAAGATTGGACCTTTGAATGCGACCACAAATCCAATAAACCAACCAATGTATGGTATCTTGAGAAACCAAATCTTCAAGGCACCAATCTTGCAAGCACTCTTCCAAATTTATGGGTGTCGCATGATTTAAGAAGGGTTATGTTGGGAGATGAAATTCTGTTTGAAGGTGAATATCATTGCATCCCGAGATATTAGGAATAGACAGAAGATGTCCTTAGCAAAAATAGGTAGTGCTTGAACAATGCTAACCTCTGAAATGTTGTCGTTGCTTCTTTTTTTACTTACGATTGGAACCCTAACATGGTACATGGCTTTTGTGAGGCTTGGTGTCCCCAAACAAATATACTACTTACATCTCTTGGAGAAACATCTATATCTCTGTGGGATTTATATATTCTTGGCAGCTTACCGATC
>DF362821.1:16346-27550 GCA_000787875.1 Solanum virginianum
ACTTATAAAGAAGTGATACCTACTGCCAAAGAGCATATAGGTCATGATGTCAAAAAGGACATATTTCTTCCTGAAACTTATGAGTATTTATTTGTTGCCTTTCATCATCTTAGAGAGATGAAGGGTGATAGCTCGGGGATCTCTTTTACTGACTGGATACAATTTTAGTGTAAATAAGACATCAAGTATGAGCTAGTCCCCCTGAGAAAAGAGAAGAAGGTTTGACCCCTATCATCCACGCATAACCCAACAGGTGAGATATCAATGGAGGTGAACACATGGTTAAGCTCTCAAGAGATGACCTTTTCTATGCTTAGAGCAGAACACAAAAATTATGGGACTTATTTGGTAGCCTTCTTATCATGTTGGTTATGTGTCTTTGTATTTCCCTCTAAAGGGGAAAGCATTATTCGGCCTAAAACTTTTAAGATAGAAAGTTTGATGGCAAGTGGTCGAAGGGTTAGACTTGTTGTCCCAGACTTGGCGATCATCTATCGTGTCTTAAACAAGATTTAAAATTCTTCATAGCTTGATCATATTAAAGTTTGCTTTCACATTCATTATGTTTATGGTTGGCTTGCTTATTATCTTAAGACACATTATCCTTTTATTGGTGGACCTTCTCTCTCGTGGATGGCGACATATTCTGATGAGGGTGCTATAAAATATTTTGACAAAGTAAGGCACAAAAGCACGTCTATCGAGGTGAAAGCCTTGTGTGAAATGCGATTATGTTTAGAAGACCTCACCCAACTTATTATGTTGATGATAACAAAGCTTCAGACTTGGATTCATCTTATTTTATGAGCCTTCACTTTAATTATCATACCTTAAGGAAGGGAGAATTCTTCTTTATCGAGCCATACAGTCCCCACTGATTTAGTCATCAGTTTGGGTTCCATCAAGATACTCCTAGATATCTCGAATAGGATATTTGTGCTAAATCTCTTAATGAGGGACTTAAGTATTGGAGAATCTGCATCTCGCGTACTACTATGTCAAGAGCGACATTTCCACCTGCAGTTGCTTTTGTGAAGATATATTACTCCACTTGATATCTATCTTGGTGGTGAAAATCCCATGGAAAGTTTCTTGAGGATAATTTGGAAACGTTGGTGGAAAAAGCTAAGCCAAACTTCACTACTCCTTTAAATAACAAAGTTCAAGACATCGGATAGGATCTCTTAAAAGTTGATGCCCCACTTTTGCCACGACCTTAAAGTAAGAGGCTCAATCCCTCTAAGGGATCTAATAAAGAAGTAGCCCGTGCTCCTACCTCTGCAAAGAGACACCCCTTAATTCTTCCATCTACAAAGCAAGCCTCTCAAAAGACAAGCAAAAGCAGCAATGCAGATCAATATTGGAAGAGGAGAAAACATGAATCAATTGTGCTTGAGGTTGTTGAGTTGAAGATTATGGAAGAACAAGACATTGATGGTCCTCCAAAAGTATTAGCCATTCAGAATGAAGAGGTTTTCCCTTTGACCACAAATCATTTTTAAAGGAAAATTCATGGTTAAGTAATTGTTAATTTTCTTTCCTCCTCTTATGTGTAGGTAAATTACATTGAGCATCCAAAGGAGTCACTACAAGAGAGACACAAATTAGTGTTGAGTCCTTCGTGACATCAAAACCTGAGAAAGGGTTAACTTTATCTATTAAACAAGAATAGAGACTTTTATTTACTTCTTATGATCAAACTTGAAAAGGGTTGACCCTCGATTCGAGTAGCATTCGTCCACTCCGTTCAAAGCCAGATGAGGCTAAGTTTATTTTTGAAGGAAAAAACATTGTTTCAACTCACAAAAAGAAGTGTACCTTGGGCCTTTGGAAAAAGATTTGTAGCAAACTCTCTAGAACTTCTCTAGACTCAATTTCAACTTACAAAGAAGATATTTATGAGATTCTCCAAGAGATGAGTGAGACGCGTCTCATAGATCTTTCATTCTTGGAGCATTTAGTGGATTCTTTCTTTGTTCTTGCTGCCTCATTTGATCAAGAACGCTTTAATTTTGTAGATAAGGTGCACAAAGACAAGAAGCTAGAGTTGCTTTCTAAGGCCAAGAAGGTTCTTGATTTACTTAAAGCAAAGGAGGGAGAGAAGAGTAAACATGTTTCTAATAGAAAATCACTAAAGAGGGTCAAAAAGAAGTTAGCAACTCTACAAGTGGAGCTAGAAGAACTTGAGGCTTTTGTAGGTGCTACCAAGAAAGAGATTGAAGAGGTTTGAGCCAAGATTTTAGTTGTTGAGAATGAGGTATCCTTTTCTGATAACATGGACTTCTTGACGACTGACGATTCGACTCACTTGGAGCATAGGAGAGAGAGCTTAGAGGCTAGTCATCAAGATTTGATCAACTACAAATTATGCTTAGATTAGCCTCCCCCCTTTTTAATTTTTTTCCTTCTTTTCTTTATTTTCTCAAGATTTAGATTGATACGTTAGACAATTTTATAGCAATAGATTTTCTCTATTTTTTTGGTCTCATATCTTGCATTTGTGGTTCTAACTTGAACTTCTTCATATTTTTTCTTTTGTTGCAAGTCTTTGTAATTCAAACTTAATTCTTGCTTGACACACTAGTAAGAATGAAAATAATAAAAATCCCCTCTCTTTTGAAGTTTGGCCATTCGCTTTTGCAAATTTTAGCGCAACTTAATGCTTCAACTTACAAAGCAGATTATTTCAAGAATATCAACACAAAAATTGAGAACTTGAGGACCATTACTTGCGTACTTGCTTAATTTGAGAACCTATTTGTAGACTTTGGGGACTTTAGCTTGGAGACTTGGGGAACATGAAACTTTAACCTACAAACTTGATTAAATTTGAAGACCTTAAGCATACCATCGAAGAAACTCACATTCCATAGGATTTTTCCCCTATAAGGAATTAAGTTAGGGTATATAGTGTTTTAACACTCATACAACTAAACTTAGAATATAATCCAAGCACCTACGTACCTTAATGAAGAGGATCAAGTCACAATGTAGTTCTTAAGGGAATGTTTTTTTTAGGGTGCCATACACAGTTTATACTCTTGGGGGTCAGGAGTATCATGTATTTTTATACTCAAATATCAAGGAGCATAATTTTCCTCAAGGATAGTACCTCTTAAGAAATTTTGCATTTATAGGACCAATCCTTATGCCATCAGCATCGACAAGCTTGTAAGCACTATTTGAGTATACTTCTTGTACTACATATGATCCATCACACTTTGAGGTGAATTTCCCCCAGACTTATGTGAAGTGATGATGGGCCTTCTTACTACAAGAAATTGGTCTCCAACTTGAAAACACCTTGAGAGAACCTTTTTATTGAAAGCACGAGATAAATGAACTTGATAACATTCAAGCTTTTGTTAGGCTTCTAACCTCTTTTCATTAAGTGCTTATAACTTGGCAAGCCATAGTTGAGCATTTTCTTCCTCAGTGAGCCCTTCTTGGATAGCTAGTCTCAAGGCCGGTATTTGATGCTCAAGCGGTAGGACTATTTTAGCTCCCAAAGCAAGAGAATATGGGATTACTTGAGTCGGTGTGGGATATGCCATCCTATATACCCACAAGGCTTCTTCCATTCTTTCATGTCAGTCTCATTTGGACTTAGAGACCACTGTCTTCAAAAGATTGCATAGAGTCCTATTGAATGCTTTGGCCAGACCATTGGCAGCAACATGGTACATAGAAGATTTTCGTTGCTTGAAGCCAAAGAGATCGCATATCTTATTCATCAACTTATTGTCAAATGGCTTGCCATTATCCATTATTATGTATTGTGGAATGCCAAATCGGTAAATAATATTTATTCGAATAAAATTTACAACACTCTCCTTCTTGACTTCTTTAAGAGTTACAACTTCGGTCTATTTTGAGAGGTAATCTGTCGTAGCCAAGATGTACAAGTGTCCACCAGAAGATTTTGGCAGTGGTCCAACAACATCCAATCCCCAAGCATCGAATGGCCAAGATGCAATAGTCAGGTGTAATACTTCAGACGGTTGATTTATGAAGTTTACATGAAATTGACAAGCTTTGCACCTTCGAGCATAATCCAAGCAATCTCTTACCATTGTTGGCCAACAATACCTGATTCTTTTTATGTGAAAGTGGAGCTTTAGTCCAGATAATGTGATCCAAATACTCCTGAATATGCCTCTTGCAAAGCTTGAGTCGCTTCTTCCTCCCCCAAACACTACAAGAGCATTCCTTCAAATGATCTCTTATACAATGTGTCCTTGTAATAGAGAAAATAAGGTGCCCAACGATGAATCTCAGTCCTTCTTTTATCATCTTATGGAAGTATCCCATAACAAAAATAGTTCATGATAACTTGTCATCAGTCCTCTTTATTGGCTTAAAAATTTGTAACAACATGGTCAAACTTATTCTCTATATGTTTGTCTTCATCCAACGATGGTACTATCCATTTTTGGTAGATAATAACTTGCGTTTGATCAGGCAGAGTTAGAGTTGAGGCTAGAGCAACTAAGGTATTGGCTATTTTATTTTCCTTTCTTAACATATGCTGGAGGGTTACATGCTCTTAGGCATATTCGTACGCCTAATTAGCCAATAATGCCCATAAATAGAGTGAATTCGGAGGAAAAATTAGTAGATTCTAGGTATTTGAGTGTTGTTTTCTCTTATTTTGCTAACATAGGGTCAAGTGCGACTGTTGGTTTTTTTTTTACAAGATTTTACTTTGATTAGAAAGTTCGGAGTTAAACCCGGATGTGAGGAAATAACATAACCTAGAACTCAGAGGAGAAAAGTTAGTAGAAGCAGCCAAAAGACCAAAAGTCCATGTGGCAGACTTAGGAACAAAATTGTGGAACCTAAAAAGTGTGCAAGGTCTACGTCATGGACCTATGCAAAAGATGCAAAACTGCCTAGTCAGCAATTTAAGCAAAAAGTCAGAAATATAAGAGGTCCGTACTGAGGACCCGATGTGGAAAAGTTAAATTACGGGATTTTTATTATTCATATATCTTAGACTTGAGGTTTTTACAATGTTTTTTTACGCAAGAACTGCAGTAGGGACGAGGAAGAACTCTTTTCCACCATATTTTGGTTAGTTTAATCTTTAGATTTTGGTTTTTGATATTTTCCACTTCATTAATAATGTATTCC
Source organism: Solanum virginianum (assembly GCA_000787875.1). Lineage (NCBI taxonomy): Eukaryota > Viridiplantae > Streptophyta > Magnoliopsida > Solanales > Solanaceae > Solanum > Solanum virginianum. The sequence continues at coordinate 21,480 of DF362821.1, forward strand.
ATGTTCATGAGTGACTAAGTCTCCATATTCTGGAGTTGTAACCATAGACTATGTGTAGTTCTTAATTTTGACATTTATGAATAGTTTCTTTAGGTTATTCCTATGTTATGTTTATCTATACTTCGTAGCGTGATCAACTAGGGAGTAATTTTTTTGTTCACTCTAGATTCGAGAGATGTTGGAGTTAATAGAACACAGTAGTATAGGGAACTTGTACAATACTAGGAAACTAGGTTGATTAGTGTAAGGGAGACCTGCGACAACTACCCTTACACCTTGCTTGGTTCATATACGAGAAGATAGCTTTAATGCATTTTTATTGTTCTGTCTATCCCCGCTCTCAATGTAGTGCGGTAGTCAATAACGATAGGCCGGTAGAGGCATGTAACCCTGTTCAGGTAAATTTAACCCCGTGAATCAATACTCAAAAACTAAACATAGATGGATATTGTTAAAGACTAGACAGAGTCGTAAAAGTTACAATCCTGGAATTGCTCCTTAATTGATATCTTGTGTAAAAGTCAGAATTAGTTTACTAAAAAGTTCTTTATAATTTATTTTTCCCAAAATCAAAACTCTTTTTAACAAAATCACCATAAACGTGATAACTAAAAGAAGTTGCTAATTACATTCAAATCTTTTGGGTTCGACAGTCCGACTCTTTAATTAGGGCCTCTATATTACTTGTGAGACCACATACACTTGCGTGTGCTGGGGAGCAACAAGTTTTTGGAGCCATTGTCGGGGATTTGAGGCAAATTAATTAATTCTCAAAGTTGTCTTGTTTTGTGGTGCACGCTACATTTGATCTTAGCGGTGTTTTGGTGCAGGTGACAAATAAATAAGCTGGAAGATTAGGACTCTTGCTTTTGTCAATCCAAGAGGAGAGCAAGGGTTTTGTTTGAAACATCGCCAATTGAACTCGTAGAGTAGGAATAGCAAGAGGATAACAAAGTAAAGGTTAACGCTATTGTGGAAAACATGGCAAACGACAACCCACCTATACCATTAGCGCCTGCTGCTGAAGCACCACCTCCACCAAGGCCAGTAAGGGATGTAGAAATCCCGAGAACTACAAATGTCATAAGTTATTTTGGCAAGCCTGAGCCTTGTTGCTGGTGGGAGCTCAAACAGAACATGGTCCAGTTGCTACACTCTACTAGGCAATTCACTGAGCTTTCTCATGAAGATCTGCATGTCCATCTTTAGAATTTTCTTGAGATTCCTGATACTTTCATTCCTATGAGAGTTAATCGTGACTACGTGAGGATGACATTGTTCACCTATTCACTATTGGAGGAAGCTCGGAGGTGGTTAAAAATTGAGCTAACAAACTCTGTAGCATCCTGGGATGATTTGCCCCGCAAGTTTCTCACCAGATTCTTCTCATCGGGTAAGCCAACTAAGCTAAGAAGTGACATCTTGAGCTTTAAGTAGAGGACCAGGGAGAATCTATATCAGGCATGGGTCAGGTTCCAAACTTTGTTGATAAATTGCCCACACCATTACCAAGTTAACGAGGTACTAGTCCATACCTTCATAGAAGGCCTGGAACCCAATATCAAGATTCTTCTTGATTCAGCTACAGGGGCTCAAGCGTTAGAGAAGACGTATGATGAGTTGCATGCTCTTCTTAATAGAATTGCTTTGGGTAATCTAGAGTGAAAAGGAGGATCTAGCCAACCAACAGTCCAGAAGCAGGCCGGGGTATTAGAAATTGATGCAATAACGAGCTTGCAAGCTCAAATGGTGGCTATGCAGAACATGATGACCACAAACTTTTACAATTTGGTGTTGGGTCTTCAATAATAAGCACCTGTAGCAATGGATCAACAATAAACCCCTGCCAATATGGTACAACAGCAACAACTAGGTTGGTGTGATAGATGTGAGGGAGGAGACCACACAGCTGCATCTTGCGGATCTAATCCTAAAGTAGTAAATTTTTTGGGCAATGCTAACAGAGGGGGCTATCAAGGATTCGAGAACACTTACAACCCAAACTGGAGAAACCACCCCAACTTCTCATGGAGTGGTAATCAGCAGAACCATAGGCCACCCCAGCAAAGACCACAAGGGGCAAATGCCTATCAGAATTAACCAGCCCAGCAGCCTGTAAGATAGGCCAGCCCAAACACCATGACAGATAGTGAGGTATTGAGATAGATCTTGGCAAACCAAAATAGACAAGAAGAGGAGATTCAGAGGAACAAGCAGGGTCTGTAGAACTTAGAAAAATAGTTGGGACAACTGACCAACTCAATAAACTCCAGACCCCAAGGACGCCTAACTGGTAACACTGATCCTAACCCAAAGTAGGTCAATATGGTCAGGACAAGGAGTGGAGGGCCCTTAACTGAATTGGTCCCTAAAAAGAAAAAGGGGGACGATAAGGATGCTACACAAAAGAATGAGGCTGGCAAACCCAGCCCAAGCACTGATGAGGCCATCCCATTACCAAAACCTCCTCCTCTATTCCCACAGAAGGTCAAGAAAAAGAAGGAGGATGACTGCTTTCAGAAATTCATCAGGCTGCTAAAATAGGTACAAATTAACTTACCATTGATTGATGTTTTGCAGGGGACCCCAAATATGCTAAATATGTTAAGGTCATTGTTGCTAACAAGACAAAGTGGACTGAGTATGAGACTGTGGCACTGATAAAGGCCTGCAACTCCAAGATTCTTAACAGGTCATACTTGCCAGCAAAATTAAACGATCCAGGAAGCTTTACTATGCAAGTAACTATCGAGAGTCGTCTGAATGCCAGGGGCTTGTGTGATGTTGGGGCTAACATAAAACTCATTCCCACTTCTCTATTCTTAAAGATGGGGCTTGGAAGGCTAAAGCCCATAACTATTGTGTTACAGCTGGCAGATCGGTCATTGGCAAGGCCGGATGGAGTGATGGAGGATGTCTTAGTCCAAGTGGGGTCTCTTATCTTCCCTGTGGACTTCAAAACCTAGATTTTGAGCCCAACCCTGAGGTTCCATTCATTCTCAAGTGCCCATTCCTAGCCACAGAAGGGGCGTTTGTCGTGCTGAAGCACCACCTCCACCAAGGCCAGTAAGGGATGTAGAAGAGCTTTAGTCCAGATAATGTGATCCAAATACTCCTGAATATGATGTTATAGTAGGGAGGCTTACTATGAGAGCCCATGATAAGGCAAAAGTGTTTGATGTCTTAAAGAAAATGAAGCTACCAGTTGCGTATGAGGATCTGGCAACAATGACAGTAATAGATACCACAGTTGCTATGAGCTAGGTTGAGATTGAAGATCTACTAGCCATGGTGTTACTGAATCAGGGGCTAGTAGATGATGCTAAGGCCTGAGAGATTGAAAGTGTGTTGAATACTCACAATGTGAGTATGTTAAAAAAAATGAATGAACCTTTGAATAGGGTGTTGGGACCACCTCCCAAACCCTCAGTGGGAGAATCTCCTCAGTTGGAGTTGAAGCAGTTACCATCCCATCTCAGGTATGAATTCCTTGGTGAAAATAATACATTACCTGTAATCTTGTCTGCTTCATTGACTGCAGCCCAGGTAGAAACGACTATTGCGGTGCTAAAGAAAAGGAAGAGAGCAATGGGGTGGAAGATGTCTTATATCCATGGCATTATCCCAACTTTATGCAGCCCAAGTAGAAGCAGCTGTTGCGGTGCTGAAGAAAAGGAAGAGAGCAATGGGGTGGTAGATGTTTAACATCCATGGCATCAGCCCAGCCCTATGCATGCACAAAATATTCATGGAGGAGCGCCACAAGACCATGGTTCAACCGTAGAGGAGGCTAAATTCAATTATGAAGGAGGTAGTGAAGAAGGAGGTCATAAAGTGGTTGGATGCAAGGATCATCTTCCCCATGTCAGATAGCAAATGGGTAAACCCTGTACAATGTGTCCCTAAGAACGGCGGGATGATGGTTATCACCAATGAGAAGAACAAGCTTATTCCAACTAGAATGGTGATGGGGTGGCAAATTTGTATGGACTATAGGAAATTGAATGATGCCACCAAGAAAGACCATTACCTCGTGCCTTTCATTGATCAGATACTGGACAGACTGGCTGAGCAGGAATACTACTGGTTTCTGCATGGGTACTCAGGGTATAACCAGATTACTATTGCACCCGAAGACTAGGAAATGACAACTTTCACATATCCATATGGGACATATGCTTTCAAACACATACCCTTTGGGTTGTACAATGCACCAGCGACATTCCAAAGGTGAATGATGGCTATTTTCCATGACATAGTGGAGAAATTTATGGAGGTGTTCATGGATGACTTCTATCTAAGGTGAATCATTCGAGAGCTGCTTGCAGAATCTGGACAGAGTACTATCGAGATGCGAGGAGACTAACCTCGTCTGAGGTAAAAAACTTGAGAGCTACCTGCAGAAAAACAAAAAAGGTCCCACTAGCGAGATGCAAGGAGACCAACCTCGTTCTTAACTAAGAGAAATGTCATTTCCAAGTTAAGAAGAGGATAGTCTTAGGCCACAAAGTATCCAAAAAGAGGTTGGAAGTCGACAGAGCAAAGAGAGAGATGATCAACAAACTGCCACCACCGGTTTCGATCAAAGAAGTTCAGAGCTTTTTGGGACATGCAGGTTCCTACCATAAGTTTATTAAAGACTTCTCAAAGATCGCGAAGCCACTATAGGCCCTATTAGAGAAAGAGGTACCATTTCACTTTGATAACTCTTGTTTGCAGGCATGCAAGACACTGAAAAAGAAGTTGGTGGAGGCTCTGATCTTGGTAGCACCTAACTGGGGTCGCCCGTTCGAGCTAATGTTTGATGCCAGTGACATAACAATGGGAGCAATACTAGGGCAGTACAGAGACAAAGTTTTTCATTCCATATACTATGCCAGCAAGACCTTAGATGCAGTACAAAGCAACTATACTGTTATTGAGAAGGAAATATTGGCATTGGTGTGTGTGTTTAATAATTCAAAGCCTATTTGGTAGGGACCCGAGCAGTGGTGTTCACAAACCACGTGGTAGTGAAGTATTTGTTCAATCAAAAGGATGCCAAGCTGTGCCTGATCAGATTGATATTATTTCTCCAAGAGTTTGATATTGAGATCAGGGATCATAAGGGGAGCGAGAACGAGGTTGCTGATCATCTTTCTCATTTAGAGACTAATACTCACATAGGGGAGCAATTGCAAATCATAGAAGAGTTTCCTGATGAGCAGCTGTTAGCCATTGAGGTGGAACAATTACCATGGTATGCTGATATTGTAAATTACTTGGTAGGTGGTGTGTTCCCACCTGATGCAACATACTAGCAAAAGAAGAGGTTGACTCACGATGCTAAGGCATATATCTGGGATGAGCCATACCTATTAAAATAAGGAGCTGAATGCATGGTGAGGAGGTGTGTCCCAGGGGCAGAGATGAAACAGATTCTGGAGAGATGTCATGCCTCTTTGTATGGGGGTCATCCTGGGGGTGACCAGACAACACATAAAGTATTACGATCAGGTTTCTTCTGGCCCACCTTGTTCAAAGATGCTATTCAATTCTCTAGGGCCTGTGATGTTTGCTAGAAAACAGGTTTCATCTCCCAGAGGCATGAGATGCCCTTAAACAACATTCTGGAAGTGGAAATTTTTTATGTTTGGGGCATTTAATTCATGGGGCCATTCCCACCATCATTTGATTGTCATTATATTCTGATAGTTGTGGATGATGTATTCAAATGGGTAGAAGCAGCAGCCCTTCCAACTAATGATGCTAAGGTGGTGAGCAAGTTCCTTAGAAAGAACATCTTCACACAGTTTGGTACTCCAAGAGCCATTATCAATGATAGCGGTACCTACTTTCTCAATCAAACCATGAAGAACTTTCTTGCAAAGTATGGGATAAGGCACAAAGTGGCCATAACACATCACCCGCAAACCAGTGGGTAGGTCGAGGTATCTAACCAGGAGGTGAAGCAAATATTGCAGAAGACCGTAAATGCCACCAGAAAAGATTGGGCAGAAAACCTTGATGAAGCATTGTGGGCATATCAGATTGCATGCAGGACCCCGATCGGAACCTCTGCTTCATTGACT
>DF362821.1:27599-40171 GCA_000787875.1 Solanum virginianum
CGATCGGAACCTCTCCTTAAAGGTTGGTGTATGTCAAAGCCTGTCATTTGCCTGTAGAGCTTGAGCATTAAGCGTATTGGGCGATTAAAAAGCTGAATCTTGACCCTAAGTTCGCTGATAGGAAGAGCTTAAGCAGATGGAAGAGTTAGATGAGTTCCGACTCCAGTCTTATGAGAATGCTAAGCTTTACAAGGAGCAGACAAAGAAGTGGCACAACCAACACATAATCAAGAGGAACTTTGAGCTGGGCCAATATGTATTGCTTTTTAACTCTCATCTGAAATTATTCCCACGGAAATTGAGGTCCAAATGGAGTGGACCATACGTGGTGGTAGTGACTACACCCCATAGTGCATTGGAGTTAAAGGACTCGACCACGAACCAAACTTTTTTAGTGAATGGTCAACGTGTCAAGCACTATTTCGAGGTGGACGTGAACCTAATGGTGGAGACCATTGAGTTAGCCAAAGATGAATGAGCAAGTCATGCGTCATTCCGCGATATTAAATTAGGGGCTACATGGGAGGCAACCCGTGGTGAGGTAACAAAGTTGTTTTTACTTTCAGAAAAACAAATTAGGTCCCGTACAAAAAGTGAGAAAAATTTGCACAAGTACAGCCCCCCAATGCCTCTGCATCACGGATACTACACCATATTGTATGGATCTTTCCGTCCTTAATTTCCAATGATCTGTTGGGTATTTTTTATGTTTTCTTGTTCTAATGCATTAGTTTTAGTGTTTTGAAGCATGTCCAGGTGTTTGAGAAATTTTTTGAGGCCTGGAGCTAAAAATTTAAATTTTAGTAAAGCTCAAAACAATGAGCATTCACAATGGTACCGTCACGTGGACCCATCGCAAATACCTACTACTTCTGCACCCAGGAAAAATAATAAGCATTCGTGATGGTACTGTGACACGAACTCATCGCCGATGCCTACTATTTCTGCATGAAGGAAAAATTTTATATAAGTGTAAGTTCATGTTCTCTCTGTGATGCAACGGGAATGCGGAGATGTGTTAAATTATTTGCGTGCAGATGTGGCCCTACCCTATTTAAGTACCCCTACGTGAATTTATCCCCATTTTCATGAATTCCCCGACCCCATTCCTCTCGTTCCCAAATTTTCTCTTTTTCTTCTTCCTTCTTTACCCCAAATTTCAAATACGTTTGCATGGCACATTATTTGGGTCAAGATCTTCGTGGCATAAACATCATTCTTCACACAAGGTATGTTTTCCCCACTTCAATTTCACTTGATTTTAATGGTTCAAGGTATGACATCTTCTATGTTTTAGGTGAAATTTCAAGTGCGTCAAATTGTTTCTTGGTTATTTTTTGTTCATGCTTGTGGGGAGTGCCTAATTTTGAGTTGATATATTGGTGAGGGTGCAAATCATACTCTTCTGTAGAGGATGAAAATGCTAACTCAAAGTTGTCACTGTGTTGGGCCTAAACTTGAGGGATTCGGTGTTCTTATCCATGCTTTATATTTATTCTGTTGTATGTATGTTGGCTTTTGCCAAACATTCAAGTATGGGGTTGATTCATGGGCAACAAAGATGATGACGAGGGGTGGTAGGTGTAACTATCACGATCACCATAAAATTTAGGGATAATAGAGGAATCGTGTGGTTGTCTGCGTTGTTGGGGTGCGAGTACACTCCTTTGGGGGATGAATTGGTTGACATTCTTGTTATGTATACTAGTCTTTTTCGCTATGCCTTATGATTATGTACTTCTATATTGTTTCATGCCAAATGAGTAATTGTGAGGTTGAAGGTGCTAAGTGTGGTGTCGAATTGTTTGACATTAAGATGGAATGTGAAGTGTATTTGTAACTGTCGAATATGATGTGGGGGCAGTGAAGGGTGAAATGTTATAGCCCGTATGACTTGCGGAAGTCTGAGTACCCTTGCCATATGGGCTTGAGTTTAAGTGTAGGGTCACATAAAAGATGGCCTATATACTGCTTGTGCACGTATGTTTTGCAGGTACAATGTCTTCAAGTTCACGCCCTGGAGGTCAATCTAGCCGACCAAGGGCTACCAACACAAGGAAGCAGGTACAAGATGTTCCACACATGCCCAGGGACACTAGGAGGGATTAGCAAACCCGATATGGGGCCAAGGCTATCAATAGAGAGGGAAAGCGGTGGTATCAGTCTCATAATGAGACGAAGTATTACCCTGATAAACTAATTGACGTAGAGTCCCTGCGGGATGAGTAACCCCAGATTCTAAATTGATGCAATCAACTAAGTTTGGGGTTCTTGTTCTGACCACCTATGCCATGTAACCTGTGCTTGGTTAGGGAATTCTATGCCAACCTGAGCGAATAGCCGCGGTCCCAATCAGTGATTGTTCAAGGACTTGAAGTGAACTTCTCACCTCTTGTCATCAATCAGATCTTGGGCACCCCTGAAGACATCTCAGCAGAAGCATTCAATGAGTTGTACCTTCACCCATCTTATCAGGCCATCAGACATACTATTTTAGGGCAGAGGTCCACGGCTAAATGGGCCAGATATGCTGAGCGGGGCTATCACCTCTCCTTTCCATTTGCTCAAATGTCCAAGGAGGCTCGGGTTATGGTGAAGATCATGAAATACTCATTCTTTCTAGGGCAGCACTTCACCAATATCATAAGATATAAAGTGTGACTTACGTATGCGATCATGGTGGGCATGTAGCTAAACTATGGAGCGATCTTTAGGCTAGCAATGAGGAAGGCCAAGACCTATAAAGAACATAGGTATGTTTTTGGAGGACTTATTACTGTGTTGTGTCGTGCTACAGGTTTCCCCGAGGAGGAGGCCGATTACTGCCCAGTTATCCAGGCTCCCCCCTATGTTGCCACCAATAATAAGGGGCCTGACGTGACCTTAGGCCCAGTCTTGACCACGGAAGAGAGAGCCTACCGAGATGAATTGATTGTGGGTATGTACGACCTAGAGATGCTGAGATAACGGACTGGCGGTCGACCTTCCACAAGAGAAGAGTTACAGGAAGTTGAGATGGAATATTCTCTCAATGACCATGCTTAAGTTGTGCTTCGCATTGGACCCCAGTTTATTGAGCCAGTGGAGGATGACATTCCTACGGACCCAAGGGAGGCGCACGAGAATGAGAATAATGAGGAAGTGGAGGAGGATGATATAGCTGATGAGCCTCCGGTCTATGTAGGGGGTGAACCCATCCTACCAGGCCTTGATGATGCGTGAGCACAACCGTTCCCACCTTGTAGGTTATGTATGGTTAGCACTAAGGGCAGTGCTAAGTTAAGTATGGGGTAGGAATTCCTTTATTCTAATAATATTGCTTTTATTATTGACATGTATTAAGACCTCTTTTATTTCTGCTTTATGTTTATGTCGGGACATCTTTCTTAATGTTAGGTTGAACATCTTTTATTTTTGTTGGGTATGTAAGTAATGGATATCTACTACTTTGATGCATGGATGCTCTTATGTTAATACTTTGTGAATGCACCAAGTTATTGGTAGTTGTTTGTCTATTGAAATTAGTCATGTTAGCCATAGTTGAGTGATGGGAGCCTTATGATAGATGGATGACGACCATTCTGAGGGTATTCATCAAATTGAGTTCATGTAGAGTATGGTAGTATACGAACGAGCATCGAGCGTGAACTTTTGAACATAGTTATGGGTAGGGTAGCTGCTTGACCCTTGTGAATCACTATTGTATGCATGCTTAATCAAATGAATTCATGTAAATACCACAATAGGAACTCTAGTGCTAACCTTGTGATGAAAATATGCCAAGAGTGAGTAAGCTAATTGTGAGTCTTGGTTGCGATAGGCTCGAGAACTTGCTCGGTATGTAGAGGAGACGTGGTAGGAATCAAAACTAGAGGAGAGGATCTAGTCGTTTATTTGATAGACAAAAATAACCCTAGTTAGCCCTTTTTGAGCCTTAGCCTATTCTTTGACTAACCACAATTCAAGCCAATCCCTTTTCTTGATAAAATACCCATTTTTTTATCCTAATTCCCTAGCACTTGAGCACGGGGGATAATAAAAGAGGGAACTTGAGTGGACACCCGAGTGTTGAAAAATAGTAGAGTTCAAGAAAAAAATAGTTTAGAAAGTGTCGACCAAAATAGTATGGGTCTGCGTTACCTCCGCGTCGTGGAGAAAACATGGATGTACACTATTTTGAGCCCAAAAGATCCCAGTTATACAGTGCTGATTCGCGATGACTCCACGTCACGGATCCATACTGGTTTAAAAAAAATTCTTTCTTTTCTCTTGCCTAATCATTATTTGTTAGGGTGTCTACGTGTTTGTAGGGGGTTTATTTTATGGACAAATGTAAATAACTAGAAGAATTTATTGCATTAGTTCAAGAAGGGTAACGAAAGATTGTGAATTAGGGAAGCATGAGACGATGTGACGTGTGTGCTACGAGCGCGTGGGAATTGAACCGTGTCAGCCATATCCATAAATGTATCCCACCTACTCGCAGCCTATATTATAGCTAGACAAAGACCTATGTGATCCTCTAAGGAAAATTTTAACTAGGTATACGTTTATTTTAAGGGCAAACTTGTGGAATCTTGAAGCAATTTTAGACATCTTTTCAGAGAGTGAGAGTTGTTTGTACTCATTCTTAATCTTTAGACTAGATTCTTAGTGGTATGCATGGCAAATTCTTCTTGGTGAGGGCACATAACCATTCAAGGTCAGGAACTAGATGAACTGTTAACTATTCTGCATGAGTCCACATATATACATGAATGCAAGGAGCGAGTAGTTTCTTCCCAGGGCCTCAAAAGTTGTTCACCATGGTTCATAGATTACGACCGCATGATGTTTGTTGTACATACTACTATAAGGAGTCTCATGCACGTGTAGTAGTTTGCCCGAGAACGAACAAAACTCTAAGTCTGGGATGGTGATCTTAGGCGTATTTATAAGCCTAATTAGCAAATAATGCCCATAAATAGAGTGAATTCGGAGGACAAATTAATAGAGTCTACGTGTTTGAGTGTTGTTTCCTATTATTTTGCTAACATAGGGCCGAGTACGCCTGTTGGTTATGTTTTTGTAGGATTTTGCTTTGATTGAAAAGTTTGGAGTTTAAACCCGGATGTGAGGAAAGAACACAACCTGGAACTCGGAGGAGAAAAGTCAGTAGAAGCAACCAAAAGACCAAAAGTCCACATGGTAGACTTCGGAACAAGGTTGTGGAAGCTAAAAAATGCAAAAAAGGCGCGAAGTTGGAACGTTTGCAAGGTCTGTGCCCGGACCTATTCAAAAGATGTGCAAAACTGCCTAGTCAGCAATTTAAGCAAAAAGTCAAAAATACAAGGGGTCCGCATCGCAGACCTATGGACCTGATGCAAAAAGTCGAATTATGGGATTTTTATTATTCACCTATCTTAGACTTTAAGTTTTTACAATGGTTTTTACGCAAGAACTGCAGTAGGGACGAGGGAGAACTCTTTTTCAACATATTTTGGTTAGTTTAATCTTTAGATTTTGGTTTTTGATATTTTCCACTTCATTCATAATGTATTCTACGTTCATGAGTGGCTAAGTCTCCATATTCTGGTGTTGTAGCCATAGACTATGTGCAGTTCTTAATTTTTGACATTTATGAATGGTTTCCTTCGGTTGTTCCTATGCTATTTTTATCTATACTTTGTCGCCTGATCAACTAGCGAGTAAATTTGTTGTTCACTCTAGATTCGAGAGATGTTAGAGTGGATAGAACACAATAGTATAGGGAGCTTGTTCAATACTAGGAAACTAGGTTGATTCGTGTAAGGAAGACCTGCGACAACTACCCTTACATCTTGCTTGGTTCATATACGGAAAGACAGATTTGATGCATTTTTATGAGTCTATCTATCCTCTCTCAACGATGTAATTAGGCAGTCAATAATGGTAGGCCGGTAGAGGCGTACAACCCTGTTCAGGTAAATTTAATCCCGTGAATCAATAATCTGGAAACCAAACATAGATGGATATTGTTAAAGACTAGATAGAGTCGTGAAGGTTACAACCCTGGAATTTCTCCTTAATTGATATCATGTGTAAAAGTCAGAATTAGTTTAGTAGAAAGTTGTTCTTTATAATTTAATTTTCCCAAAATCAAAACTCTTTTTTACAAAAGCACCATAAACGTGATAACTAAGAGAAGTTACTAATTACATTCAAATCCTTTGGGTTCGACAACCCGAATCTTTAATTAGGTACACTATATTACTTTTGAGACCACGTATACTTGCGTGTGCTGGGGAGCAACATTACATCTCCAAGTCATCCTATCAATTTTTGAGTATAATAGTTATATGGACGCAGTTCAGGCTTCTTGACCTCATAGGTTCCCAAGAGTTATTTATTCACCAATTGAGAATCACAAAAAATATGCAACTGCAATTACTTCATATCAATGGCCATATCGAGTCCAAGTATTAGTGCTTGATATTCTGCCACTTTTTTAGTGCAATGTTGTTTCAATGTGAAGGAGAATGGTAAAACTTCTCCTTGTGAAGTGGCAAACACTACGCCTGCACCAGCTCCACCACAATGTGTAACCCCATCAAAGTACATTTTCCAAGAAGGTTGGATTTCGATGGCCATTGCATCTTTATCAGGAACCTCATCAGTTAATTCCTAATCATCTGGTGTAGGATGGTCCACTAAAAATATGTTAAATCTTGTCCCTTCATAACCTTTTGAGGGGTGTACACAATCATAAATTGTTGAAACTGAAGGTACCACCTTGCTAGTCGGTCACTACGAACTGGTTTTGACATAAAAAATTTGATGGGATTTTCTTTGGAAATAAGATGGACAGTATGAACTTGAAAATAGTGGTTCATCTTTTGAATCAAAAAGACCAATGCCAAACACAACTTCTCAATTAGTGAATAATTCAGCTCATTTGGTGTCATCATTCTGCTCAAATAATAAAGGGCATTTTCTTTGCCTTTATTATTTTCTTGAGATAGTAAGGCTCCCACAGACCTTTCTTGTGCCACAATGTAAAGTAGCAGTAGCTTTCGGGGTACAGGTGCTGCTAAGATCGAAGGTTTAGCTAGATAAGCATTGATACTTTCAAAGATTTTGCTACATGTTTGGTCCCACTTGAAAGGGATATCTTTCTTCATGAGATGACTGAATGGTTGACATCTTCCACCTAGATTCGAGATGAACCTCCTCATGTAGGCTAATTTTCCTTGGAGATGTTTCAATTCATGAATGTTTTGAGGCTCGGGCATCTTTAAAATTGCATCAGCTTTGGATTGATCAATCTTAATTCCTTGATGTCGCATAATGAAGCCAAGAAACTTTCCAGAAGCAACCCCAGAGGCACACTTTAATGGATTCATCCTCAGTTAATATCTTTAAAGCAACTCAAACATCATTCTCAAGTCTTTCAAATGGTCGATCCGTCTTTTCGACTTCACCACCAAGTCATCAACATAACACTCAACATTTTTGTAAAGTAAATCATTAAATAAATTTTACATAGCCTTTTGATATGTGGCACCAATATTATTCAAACCAAAGGGCATCACCTTGTAGCAATAAATGCCTTTAGGCATACGAAACATCATAGGTTCTTCATCCTTTGGTGACATACAAATTTGGTTATAGCCAAAATAACCATCCATGAATGACATTGCCTCATAACCAATTGTAGCATCAATTATTAGCTCTGGAATGGGCAATGGGAATTCATCTTTAAGGCATGTATTGTTGAGATCTCTGAAGTCAAAACAAACTCAAATTTGGCCATTATTCTTTGTTACGGGAACAATGCTTGAAATCCACATGGGGTATTTAACTTCACCAGTGAAGCCTGCCTTAATGAGTTTGTTAACTTCTTTCTCAATCAATGGACTAAGTCCGACTGAAGTGTCTTTGAGCCTGCTTGACAGGATGAGGCCCGTGCTTGACTGCTAATTGATAGATTGCTATTTTGCGATTCAAACCAGGAGTTTCTTCATATCTCAAAGCGAAGACATCCCTGTATTCTTTGAGTATATTCATTTAAGCTATTTCTTCATCAACTTCTAGAAAAACACTTAAGTAAGTTAGTCTTGGGTCTTCATCAGTGCCAAGGTTAACTTCTTTTAAGGGATGAATCATGGTCTTCATTCCCTCTTCAAATTTTGGTAGAGCATCTCCAGCATCCTTCTCTTACTGTGGATCATTATCAGTGACGGATATAGGATAGCACCAAACAGTACCTCCCAACTCTTCATCAATTTTCAGTTGACATGAGGCATCATTCTCAATTTGAGTTGTAATATGACATGAGGAGCCTATACTTTCTTCATCTTCTTCGTGCTCTTTGGTGTAAACCACAATGTGAGCCTTTGCCTTTAGTACCTCTTTACATGAAACTATGAGTTCCATTTGTCGCTTCATCCTAAAAGGAACTATGCTTTCAAAATCCTTTTGGATCATAGGTGAAGAAGCATCATTACTCTTAGGTAAATTCTTTGATGCTTATTATTTTTCTTCTTCGATGGACCTAACCTCTCAAACATAGAAGTTCTTATAGTAGGTTTTCCAAGTCAATCAAAGACAGAAGGACGTTTATTAGAAGAAGAACACTCATTTTCTATAGTGATATAGTTATTGCTTGGCCTTCTTATTGAGATACACATTGGTGGTAGGTAGCTATAACCTAAACCTTCACATGCTTGCCTAGTTGTGCCCTCCAATGGGAGTTTCCCTAGCCTAGATAGCTTATTAGGGTTGTACCCAGCCTTTGCAAGTAACTTGTAAGTATTTGGATCAAAACCTTTTGTACGTTTTGTGGGGAGTGATGTATCTTGTGATGGATTTTAAGCCACAAAATTTCCCAACAGGTGTGAAGACAAGTTTATCGCATTGATCCATTTGTTAGGAAGAGTTAACCCTCCTAGTATATTCCATTGTGCATCAGATGACTAACCCTCTACTTTCTTCACCTTTCGGACATAACAGAGTGTAGGGGTTGGTTTCTTTTTGAGGGCATAGTCTTCCTTTATTTGGAAAAGTACTAAGCTCCCCAACATCAACTTTGGCCCTTTCAATAGCCGCATTGGTTATTTTGCCTTTAAGCTTATCAAACTTGGTCAGTTTGACACCTTCAAGCTTTACCCCTTTCACAACATAACTCTTTAAATAGAACTTTACATCGACAAAGTGTGACTCTACTTCATTGAAAGGATTATTGTCAGCAATTATTTTGCTTTCTATTCCATGTTCGAGGTACTTCAGACATTGATAGTAAGAAGATGAGATAATTTTGTTCTCGTGCACCTAAGGCCTTCCCAAGAATATATTATATGAAGTCTTTGCATCAATCACATGAATCCATGCACTTGATCGCAAATAGTCCATATGAATTTCTAGCTTAATAGATCCTATAAACCTCTGTCGCCCTTGATTGAACCCGTATATCAATAGACGACTTTCGTTAAGCTCTTCAGTTGTGATGCTAAGCTCTTTCAACATGTGGATGGGTAGAATGTTGACCCCAGACCCTTTGTCTATCAAAATTATATTTATCTTCTTCTCTAGCACATGACCCACCATATACAAAGAATGATTGTGTAGAGTTTCACCAAATAGAAGATCATCGTCTGTAAATATGATCTTTTTTTCACATGCATGTACTTTTTGAAAAGGAGGTTCCACAAAATTTTCAAAAAATGATGGAGATGCTTTAGATGGAATTTCACCCACCGCATCGTCTTTGTTAGCAAGGGACACCTTCAATAAAGTTTCACAGGTTGTTTCTCCTTGGTCAACACAAAAACATAATGCTTCAACATTGTCTTGAGTGGCCTCTGCACAGAACCAACTTGGTAAGAATTCCCCCAAGGTCACAAGACATCACGATTTCTGGTGGTGATGTACTTTCACCTTTGGCCCCTTTGGACGCCTGATCAACTTTTGCTTCTTTGATATCTTTACTATCCTTTCTCTGATTCATTGTTCAAGTGATTATTTCTATAGACTTATCTTGTTGCGTCTCCCCCTAGTCATGAGAATCCAACCTTCATCATCTGTATCGATTTGGGATTTTTCTTGCTCTAATGGCCCTTCTTCTTCTTCAGGTGTACATATTTAGACTGGGTCTAGAGTCAAACATGATAGAGATCTAATTAGAGCTTGCCTTTCCATCATCAAGGACAATCTTCTTTTCATTAACCAAATGCATAACCTTGTCCTTGAAGACAAAAATATTTTTTAAGAAGGTGAAGTCTATGATACTCGCAATAATTTGGGTCATCAATCTTCCCAACTTCATCGGGTCATTTCATCTCTGGCAACTCAATGAGCTTTAGCTTAACCAATTCCTCAAAAATTTTAGGAACATGAGAATCCAAAAAAGGGTATTCCTTTTCTTATATCTCTCTCAAGGTTAGCTTTTGGTTTGGATGCTCTTGAAAAGTCGTTTTCACTTTGCTTCCTACTCTCCTTCGTAGTAAACTTCACAGGTGACATATTAACATTCATGGATTCTTTCTTTCATTCCTGGGCACAAATTTGCTCTATTTCGTGGGTTCCTATTTGTCCATTCCTTTGTGAGGATCATGAACAAGCATGCCATCTTTTTCGGTAAAAGACATGCTCAACTCTATATCATGGGCACGAGTCGTTAGATCTTCAAAAGACAGGTTTGAACACTTATAGGATGTCTAGTGCATCCCTTGGATACACATTTCTATAATAGAAGCTTCACTAAGTCTCTATTTGCAATAAAGGCTCATGTTGCTCCATCGATTTATAAAGTCGGTGATAGATTTATCCTTTCTTTAGCGAGTATTTGTGAGTTCTACCATGCTCACTGTACACCTTGTACTATAGAAGCGATTAAGAAACTCATGCTCCAATTGCTCCCAATTGTCAATGGAATGAGGTTCAAGATCCATGTACCAGTCAAATGCATTTCCTTTCAAGGACTGGATGAAGTTTTTGACGAGATAGTCTCCATAGGTTCTAGCATTATTAGTGTCTCCACAAAGTTTGCAACATGCTGCTTTGGATTTTCTTTGCCTTCGAACTGCTAAAATTTAGGGGGTTAATAACCGGCAGGCGTTTTGAGGCTATCAATCCTTGTAGTGCAAGGCTTGGCATACATATGGGAAGACCTCGTGGATACTTCATACTTGTCTTTAATGGTCTCTTCAATGAACTCCTTTAATTGGTCAGGTGGGATCATTCTTTCGGAAGAAACTGGCATCTCCTTGATAGTTGGTGCTTGTTTCACAGGATTTTCAATCTCTTGAATCTCAATACCCTTCCTAGGTGCATGGCTAGATTCCCCATCTAGTATGTCATCTACCCTTTCCATCAACTTATCGATGCGAGACTGTTGGTGTTGCACATGCCTAGTCAATCCTTCAATCGTCTTTACTAGATTTGCAAGTTGTTCTTCCATGGATGAAACATTAGTTTCATTGCTTGCATGACTATTGTGAAGAATAGCATAGATTATTGTGGAAGTTGATCTTCAAAGGGCTCACATTATGCGATGCATGTGGAGAAGATTCGTTGGATGAGTCCTGGCCTTTCTTTGCAGTAAAGTTCTTGGAACCAGAGACCTCAAGAAGATCCAAAGTCTGCTTGATATTTTCAGCAACACTGCTTCATTCTTCTGAAGCACTTGTAGAGGACCTCACTCCCTTTGGGGTTGAAGATCCAAAATCAGGAGTTGGTGCGGACAACACTTGCAGTGTTTGTTGTCACAACATAGTAGTTTTGCTTCTTATAATAGCTCTGACACTTCCATAAGTAACACCAAGGATTCCCTCCACTTCAGTAGAGAACATAGAATCAACAGCCTTAAAGGAAGTTGATTGGGAAATCTTCTTAAAAGTCAATTCAGTATTCTTTGCTGCTTGAAAAGTTGAGATGAGAGGTAGAGACGGTCCTACTTGGCATGCCAAAATTTGTAGACGATAAAATTCGAGTTGAGAATGTCATGACCCAACCTATGAGCTGTGACTGACACCCGTTTGGAGCGCCCGAACCACATAACCAACCAGACTCCGATATAAGTTACTATTCATTTAGAAAAATTTTGGCAGAGTTTCCTCTGTTTTATTGACTAGCCACCTAAAATAGAAGATTCTAGCGAACCAACCAAATACACAACAGACATAGATATATAGTCGCGGGCCGATAAGGTCACCGCTGTAGTTAAACCGCCCAACAAATATAACATAGGTACAGAATGTTCAAACTGATGGTTAAGTCCCCCACACACGGCATATATACATGATAAACAAACTAACTGATAGGACCCACACTCATAACATGTCCACAGACCTCTAATACAGACATACAGAATCAAACGATGGGACAGGGCCCCCGTCATACCCAAAAGCAAAAGTAGTACAATGTAATAACAAAGTAAGTATACCAAAATGTAGCTCCAAAGCAAGGGAGCACTTCAGACTGCAAACTGAGGTCCTAATCTGGAGGTCTGCTACCCTGTGCGTCTAAACCTACGGGCATGAAATGCAGCCCCCGAAGAAAGAGGATCAGTACGAAGGACGTACCGAATATGTAAAGCAGGAAATACACATATATAT
>DF362820.1:0-16350 GCA_000787875.1 Solanum virginianum
GTAGAAGCCGAAGTTGATGAAACTTGAAGCTTGAACTCCAAATATGCTTCACCAAAATATTCTCGAACTTCCAAATAGCCAAGCAAATTTTATAGACTAATTAACTAATTGATAATAGAAATTTACTAATTAAAATTTGAGAAAGTAAATAATAAATATTTATATAATTATAATAATAGAGAGTAGAATTAGAGATGAAGAATATAATTGAGAATTGAGATTTGAGATTGAGATTTGAGAATTGAGAGAAAGATTGAGAGAATTTGTATGAAAAAATATTTGGAATAAGGGGTATATATAGGATTTAAAAAATTATAAGAAATTAATTTTTTTAAAAAAAAAGGAAAGAGCCGTTTGAAACGGCTCATTTTTGCTGCGATAAGTCTGCAAAGGGAGGCTACTGTGACTCAAGCTTGGAGTCCACAGGGGTGGGACCTAACTTTCAGAAGAGATCTGAATGATTGGGAGATTGGGGAAGTTGCAAGACTACTGGAAGTGCTTCACTCTCACTCAGGTTTATCTTTGAGACCTGACACTTTGGGATGGAAAATCCAAAGAAAAGGTGTGTTTTCAGTGAAATCCTGTTACTGGAAGACCAACACCTTTGGACCTCTCTTTGGACTGTTAAGAGTTGTATGTTGACCTTTAGCCTTTATCATAGTAGGCTTCGATTTGGTCTATAGCAAAACCATTATAGCACTTGGATAATTGCACTTGAAACCCAATTAGTTTGTGTCGAAGTTCCTTTAGTTGAGATTTTGAATGTGCGCTCTAGAAGCTTTCATAGTTGTCTGTTGTATTTAGTTGCCTTCTATGGATGCTATCATTTCCTTCTTAAAGAAAATATCGTCTAGAGAAGAGACAACGACATGCACTAATCATAAATGAAGATGGTAGGAATACAACATGACGCCAGCCATGTGTCCACTTAATCTAATTAAGGTCTCATTTGTTTCTATTAAGATTAAGGCGTATGAATCTATGCACATCTGAATAATTGAGATGTCTCTATATTTGAACGCTAAATGATTAAGACTAGTTCTTTAACCATCTGAGTGTGCATAATTATTTATTTGTAAACATAGTACATGTACAATTCAAAAAAGGTAATTAAATTAAAAAAATATAAATTTAATATGTCAGAAATATTGGAGAAGAATATTATTAAGTTGTTGTCTACATTATTACATTGAGACCCTATTTATAAATACTATATTAGACTCCTTTTCCAACTAGGATACTATAATACAATCCTTTTCCAAGTAGGATTCCATATACCATTATTATTCCTAATCCTATTCTAAGTAGGATTGTAGATATTATTCTAATTGTAATTCCTATTCCTATTCTAACACTCCCCCTCAAGCTGGTGCATACAAGTCATATGTACCTAGCTTGTTACACATGTAATTAATATGATGACCGATGAAGAGCTTGGTAAGATATCTGCAAGTTGATCACCCGACTTCATAAACTTGACAATCAATCTCAATGTGTTTAGTCTTCTCATGAAATAATAAATTTAATGCATAATGCTAGTCAATCTCAATGTGCTTGGTCTTTCTTATGAAATACTGAATTTGATGCATAATGTTGATAAAACACAGAGTGATAAATTCCTGTAGTACAGTGTTGAACTTTCCAAGCCAAGGTTGAGAAGACTATTTTAGATCATAAAGTAACCTACACAATTGTCATACAAGTCTACCTGACTCCCCCTGAGCAACAAAACTAGGTGATTGCTCTATATAGACTTCTTCCTTGAGACCATCATAAAAAAGACATTCTTAATGTCCAATTGATAAAAAACCCATGCATTGGATTATTAGATATGATGACTGAAAGTGGTCACAATTCGAGAAATAAAATTATGTGGGTAGGGTCGGAACGATGACACGACCCTACTGAGAAGAGAATTATATGGGTAGGGTCGGAATGATGCCACAACCCTACTAGAAAATAGAAATTATATAGGAAGGATCATATTGACGGCATAACCCTACCGCAAAAGAGAAATTGTATGGATAGGGTTGGAATGATGGCACGACCCTACGCAAATTAGATTTGATGAGTCATCGAAAAGACGAATGGAACTACGCAAATCAAATCTGGGTCACCAAAAAGACACAGTATTATACAACTCAGATATAAGAAAGTGGTTCGAAAAATTCACTGTACTACACATATTGAATATGAGAAGTAGTCCGGAGAGATGCACGGTGCTACACAAATCGAATATGAGAAAGTAGTCACCGGAAAGATGGCATGGTGATACACATGATAAACATGAAAAAGTAGTCATCGAAAAGATGACACGCTGCTACACAAATTAGATATAAAAAAAAGTAGTCACCAAAATGATGGCATGGTATTACACAAACACTGACAGATGTGGGGTTGACACAAAACAACCCTAGAAAGTCACCAAAAATTGACGCACAGTGACCTAATCTTTTTTTTTTTGGCTAACATAATCATTAGCCAGACGAGTGGCATATATGGGTCATAGCCGCCCGCCGGCAACGGATGCTCTTTGATTTTCTACCAGGACCATAGAAGCTCTGATGCCATGAGAGAAATATTGGAGAAAAATATTATTAAATTGTTGTCTATATTATTACATTGAGACCCTATTTATAGATACTATATTAGACTCCTTTTCCAACTAGGATACTATAATACAATCCTTTTCCAAGTACGATTGTTGTCCACATTATTACATTGAGACCCTATTTATAAATACTATATTAGACTCCTTTTCCAACTAGGATACTATAATACAATCCTTTTCCAAGTAGGATTCCATATACCATTATTATTCCTAATCCTATTCTAAGTAGGATTGTAGGTATTATTCTTATTCCTTTTCCTATTCTAACATAATACAATAAAAATCTTATATGATTAAAAGAAATAACATTTATGTTCACTAGTAGTGTTATCAAAAGCATTTGCTTCAGCACTTTAGGAGAGGTGTAACATGGCATAAGCAGTTTTCTACCATGAAGCACTGCCCTGGCGAAGATGTGTACGGTTCTAGGTGGAAAACTAGAAGCGAGAATCTACATAAGCAAGAAAAAATGAGAAGTTTGGGCTTTAGCGAAATCTAGGGTTTTCTTAAAAAATAAAATAAATTATACTTACCCGATTGCTACTTGCAACCTTTTAGTGAGTTCAATTGCAGCAACTTCCTTTCCTGTGCTCTTTGACTGTTGGGACTTCTTGAAAGTAAGGAAAAAAAAGTACACTTTTGCATCATGCTTCTTGCTTTGGTGAAGCAAGCCTCGTCGTTCAGTGGATATAATTATAATGATGGAGGTGGTAGATGTGGTAGAGATTGATAATAGTGGTTGGCAGCAGTGGCGGTTGCCAGTGATGGCAAAGGTAGTTGCCATTGGTGATGGTGGTTGTGAGGGCAATGTGGTTACCACTGGTGGTGGCCAGTGATTGTGGATATAGTGGTGGTGAATATTATCCACGCAAAAATACCTCTTAATGATGTTGTGACTTTGTTCAAGATCTTAATGATTAAGACCTATTCAAACTAATTTGCTCAATTCTTAATGTAAACAAATGTATTTAATGGCCTAAGATCTGAACCATGTAGATCCAGATCTTCGTTAAGTGCAAACAAATGAGGCCCAAGTCAAACGGGTTTAAATATTCTTTTATAAAACATGTAGACATTATCACCTCAACAAGATATTTTCCTACTTCTATAACTATAACAAGAACCACCCTCACATGCATTAAACATATCGCATAAGCTAAAATGAAGTTAGCGTGTTATAGAGATCATTAGGCAAATCCATCTTCCTAATGATAAAATTTTTAGACTCCAAATAGATATCATGTCAGTCATCAAATGAATCTAGCTCTTGCTCAGGCTTTAGTATAGATCTATTGGCATAAACTAACAAGAGTTCATTAAAATTTGAACAAGATTAGTAAAAAAGTGAACACTAGTAGTAATATCAAATAGTTTATTTCCTGTTTATCCTTGCAACCTTCATTCTTGGAGTTCTCCCCTCGATCACAAACTTCCACCTCTATTAAACAACAACATTACTAGTGAAATCCCACAAAGTAGGGTTTAGGGAGGATCAAGTGTATACAGACCTTACCACTACCTCATGAAGATAGGGAGACTGTTTTAGAAACAAACTTCCATCTCTATCAAAATCATGAATTTTATCAAAAGAACTAATAGGTGAATCATAAAATTCATGTTCATCCTCATCAAACAAATGGTGGGATGTCATAATAACAGTCTTCATAAGCATCGACACTAGATTGAGAATTAGTAAGCATGGAACACAAATAAGAAAGTAAATCAGAATCTTCATCCAAGGATGGTTCATCCATTTGTGCATCTCCAAGAGTTTCTACATAAGAAACAAAACAACTAGGAAAAGAAGGATAAGAAAGATTGGAGTTGGAGTGGGAAAGTATCTCAAACTGTCTTGTTTTTTCATTACTCTCATCTTCCTTTATTTCATTCACTTCTGTCTTTTCTTTGTCATTTAATCCCCTCTTTTCTTGTGACAACTCGCGCACTTCTCTCTTCTCTACGTATCTTTTTTCCACTCTTGAGTTGTCACTTTTTACTCTCTTGCTACTCTCAGCCTCTCATCCTCACTTTTTCTCACACTATCTCCAATTTTAGGATTGTCAACAAGAGAATAATCATCAATGAACTCTCAATACTGTGAAACAAATATGATCTCAATCACTTTACATGCACTACTAGATCATCCTTTTACACGTTTTTGTTTCGCACAAGATGATTTAACATGAGCCACTTTATTATAACACTTAAAACATCATAGTTCATTATAGCAAAAGCAAGAATTTAGTGCAACCATGTCACTTCTTCACCTGTAAACATTTTTTTTTTGAAACTGGTGACTTACCTGTAAACATCTTTGAAAGAATAACAAGGCAGTACGAAAGGAACCTCACTTTTTTGCCCTGTTTAACTCAAAAGAAACTCAATTTCTTGATTTATAAGTAAACCTAAGTCACAATCTCATGGAATAAGTTTAAGGAGTTAGAAAAGGAAAAGGAAAGTGAAAGACCAGCCTAAAAAGAATAGGATTTGTTAGTAGAAAGAAAAAAACAAAGAACTTAAATACCCAAACCCCTAGGAACAAGGAAAGTGATGTTATTTTAGTCATAAAGATCATGGATTCCCCCTCTTCTTTCTTAATTGGAAACTAACTTAATTTCCTAGGGAAAGGAGATACAATTTATCTTTTCTTTCTTATTTTTAATGACTTATTTTTCTTTTTTGAAAAAAATAGAAACTTCCCAAGATAATCAAAAATGTAATTTTGATTGAACTGACTCTAATTCAAATTGATAACAATTGGTTACTTGAGAGGAAAACAACAAAATAATGCGGAAGCCAAATTATGAAGATTAAAGATGGGAAATTAAATATGGGTGAAGTTTGAAAATAAATTCTCAAACTTCGAAATCAAGTGGGAAGAACCCTAATTGAACTTAGTATTCAAAATTAGTGGATCGAAACTAATTATATTACTATTAAAATCAATTCAAGAATTTGGATAACAAAGTGATCTAAACCCCTATTTTGAAGAATTTTGAGTTAATAATTAGTATAAGACTAATTACTTTTCATAATTTACGAATAATGGAATTAGAATCAAATATATGAAGTTAAATAATTTATCCTACTGCTTAGGATAAATTGTTCTTATAAGGCTGTTAGTAAATTCCTAGCAGCCAACTCACAAAGGTGTAAAAAGAGAAACTCTCAAATAATAATAATGTTGATATTAAAAATAGCAAAATCCATCCCCATATATAGGGGAAATCTATCCCAAATAATATGAGAATCGAATCATACTTCTATGGATATAATAAATACTAAAACCTAACTAGGAAATGATGTAAAATAATGCCAAACTTCTTTCCTTACAAAAGACGAAAGAAGTGACAAAGTATGCACCAAAATTTGCACTCAATTTGGGCTTGAATCAGCTCCTGTTTGTGGTACAATTTCAGCCTTTGTGAGCTTTCCCTTTTCAGCTCCTATGTGCAGCTCCTTAGCTTGAGACTTTGCCAATGATCTTCCTCGGGCTTCCATAGCTTCATCCTTGCCCATGGAGCTCTTAGAAATGCTTTCGTACCAATTATTTTTAGGATTTCAAGCTAAGTTGCTCGGACTCTTCACTTTTGGTGACGCACCCGTGTCGACACAACATGGGTGTGGGATCCGTTTTCGATTTGGTCAACCGGTTTTGGGTACTTTGACCAAAATCAGTGGGTAAAGTCTGGACAGTTTTAATGATTTATGTAATCAATGCAAAAGCTATAGTGAAAATGAAGAAAACGGAATATCTTTTATAGAAATCTCTATGTCACTCCTTTAGCTATAATCTGCTTCTAGGATTTTCCTCAAGTTCTCCGCATAATATCTCATAATTTATGTTTTATAGCTCTATTTTTAGATATTTTAATTATTTTTAAGTGAATCGCCACACCCGTATCCATACATGGATCCATATCTCCGAATGTTAAAAATTAGATCATGAAGGATCTGACCTCTAGATCCGCACCCGTATCGGTCACCCGCACTTGAGTGCGAGCAACTTAGATTTGAAGAACTTAATTGTTTAATATTCTACATTGGAAGAGGTGAGTATACTTTTAACTCTTTCACTTGAACCAAACCTAAAGGTATTAAGAAAAAGATACTATTATAATTTAGCACACACACTAAAACCACTTAAAATGAAAAAGACAAATTGTAAAGAACGTAAGATGTCGATTCCCAAGCTTGTGGTGCTACTCTGAGTGTATGTTCACTCGACGTATTCACACGATTCCAATGCAGAAGAAATGACAAATCATCACTTAGCTAGTCAAGAATACAGAACCTACTGTACAAGTCAAAGCTCCTCTTCAAATGCATTTGTTTTTTATATTTAATTCCCTTTGGATTTATCTAACTGCTATGTTCCTTCTAGAATGACATTGACTAGGTTTTAGACTCGAGAAGTATTTTCTTGATTTTGCAGTCTGTATCATGCTTCAAGAGTTTTGACATCTAGCACTGCTGCACAGGAAGCTGTGCATCTCGTTTTCCATTTTCTAGCATATGCCAATATGATCCTGAAATTGTAATGCTTGTCTCAGGTATGAAGGCCTTTCAGAAAAGTTTTTGTCATCTCCAGTGCCAAAGATATTGCTTTTAGCTGGGACAGACAGACTTGACAGGTTGTGTAGTTTTACCTGTATCAAAGGTTGTGTGGAATTCTATATTGCATATGCATGGTAGCATGCATGTGAAGTTTCACCACTATGTGGTTATGTATGCAAGATGTTTCTGTATATTCCTTTTCTGATATGTGGTTAAGTGTACCAGATGGTTCCTTAAATATTCTTTTCTGATCCAACTTAATAATGAATCATGTCAGAACAATTTATGTGCATGGCTTTCCTAAAAAACATAATGCTTGCTGTCTCACTTGTAATGAGGAATTGCTTGGTATTCCCTCTCACAAAAATATCTCTAAATGACTGCAATTTTATCCCAGTTAGTTATATATTGGTTGGGAATGTGTATAATCCTAAACAGAAAGTAGAATTGCCAAAGTGGCTTAGAATCTCTGGAGAATTGTCACTGTTCAGTATATGAAAACACGAGCATCCGACAGTGGACATATCAAAGGATGCAATAGAGGACTGCCATTTATCTATCAATTACATAAAGGACTACCTTTTCTGGCATTATCATTACATGCCCATGAACTAAGAATAGAGTCTTGTAGAAGCAATAGTAATGTCATTTACTTCTCTATTATCCTTTAGAGGTCTCCTTGCTTCCTTTAATGCAACTGAAATAGACATACAAAGATATTAGAGAAATAAGTTTGTTTATGCTTAACACTCTATTACCCTTTTATATAGAGTTCTCCTACTAAATCTAATGTAAACAATCAACTTTTAGAACATGTAAGTGGAAACTACTGAGTTTCCAAGTAAATACATGTTTTTTATTGGGTAGCAGTTTTCTAGTGGATAACTACCTTACTTCCTCTCTCACAAAAATAAAGCCCTCATTGTAGAGCTTCGAAATACTATTGGATTTGATACAGTTGACGTTTGTATTTGTGTTTTCCATGATGCCTTCTTTGTTCAGATCACTCTTTCAAGATATCTTTTCCAGATATAATGCACTTTGCAGATGAATGTCTTAATGAGATGCTAGGAATGAGAATCTCTATCCAGATAGCAGTTAAGATTTTATTTTGTTCCGGTGAAAGATTCTAAAAGCTTATTTCATAACAATTGGGGATGTTAAAAGCTAGAAGCATGAAGTATGTTACCAGTTATCAATAAATAAATAAATAAAATGCTAGAAGCATGAACTACATCGCTCTAGCTTGCTTTATGATAAAACATGAGACCAATTTGTCAACTACTTCTCTTTATTGTCACAGAGCCCTCACAATAGGTCAAATGCAAGGGAAGTTCCAAATGGTGGTCGTTAGACACACAGGGCATGCTATACAGGTCCATTTTGTTTTTCTTAAGATGCCAATTGGTTTAAATTTGGAATTGTACTTCTGAATATTTGCTTGTCCTCTGAAACTGCAGGAAGACGTGCCTGATGAGTTTGCCACTTTGATACTCAATTTCATTTCCCATAATCGAATAGGCCCATATGGAATTGAGGTTAGATTGTGGAACTTGGTATCTGACTACTTTGAAGGGCCTAGCATGATATTTTAAAATCCAAAATTTTTTGTTTTTTAATCTTTTTTCGGGTATGGTAGACTCCAGACCCTATGTATCCACTGATGACTCAAAACCCTGACTATTATTTAGAGGTAGTGAGCCTTTATTTTTTCAGAGGTGGAGGGTCCATCACATGGATATCTCTGGTCGAAATCAAAGCACATGTGTGTTCTTCGATATCTTGGTTTCCTTTTGGAATAAAACATATTTTTGCACTGTTACATGTGAGCACACATTTTCTTATAACTTACGTGAAAATGCATTTTGATGGTGACTTTGTTTGCAGATACCAGGACTTCGTCGACCCCTCCAGTCAAAACCTTGAATACTGGAGTGATGCAAAATAGGAGTAAGAGTTTCATAGCTTTGGATCAGTAACTTTTAGTATGACGAATCAAAGCTTTGGAGATGCACTGATTGAGCTTGTACATAGAGGTGTCAGTTGTAAGAAATGTTCTATTTGGGAAGCATGACCATTCAAAATAGGTTAACCTTTTGTTTCTTGTTACAAACACATGCTCTGCCATGATTCAACAACGTTGTACCAGAAATGCTTTTCATTAGCTGTCTATAAAATAATAACCATACTCTCCTGTCTATTCATGATATAAAATATGGAAAAAGGTTTGGGATTTTTTTTTTTTTTGGTTTTTGAAATGCTCCTAAACATATTAGAAGTGACTCAAAATTGTCCTCCTGCTTATTGGATCATATTTTTCTTTCCTTTCACCTATTTGATTCAACAATGCCTTCGGAATATTAGAAATAGTTTAAAAATGCTTTCGTTTCACTTTTCGAATCAAATTTGTCCCTAACTTAATTTTCATGCGTAAAATTGTCCTTTCATTGATGTATGATGTTATATAATTATGTCATTTACTTGAATTTGGATTAACCACATGACCCTTGTTTATGGGTACATATAAAATTGTGACTGGACTATCCATGATTCAAACTAATGCAGAACTCAATGGAACACAAAATTCATTTTAAATTAATGCAAATAAGTGATACAAGTAATTTTACTTTCATTTTCAATTAATGTCTACATCCAATTGGTGGAAGGAGGAGTCTTACTCCAATATGAGGAGAAGGGACCTTGAGTTTAGTGTTGATGATTGAGTGTATTTGAAGGTCTCAACTATATATGAAGGGCATAGTTCAGTTTGATAAGAAGATAAAGTTGAGCCCTAGGTATGTAGGGCCTTATAAAATCTTGAGGTGAATTCGTAAAGTTACTTATGAGTTGAAGTTGCCTATGGAGATGAGTATGGTTCATCCGGTATTTCATGTGTCCATGTTGAGGAAATGTGTAGGTGATCCAAACTCTATTGTCCCTTTGGAGGTTGTTGGTATTGAGGAGAATTGAGCATATGAAGAAGTTTTGGTTGATATATTGGATAGGCAAGTGAAGAATTGAGAAACAAAGATGTAGTATCCGTTAAAGTTCTATGGAGGAATCGACAAAACAAAAGTTGTAACAATCCCTAGTTTAGGAGCCTTCAGTATATAAAAGTTGGCTTGAAAAATGACTTGAAGTCTGGTTTATAGGGTGACTGACACCTCGTAAGTTGACACACGGCCCGTAGGTTTCGTTCTTAAATATAGAACTTCAGTGAGGGGAAAAGTTTCCAAGTGTAGGGTAAACCACAGACTAAGTGACGGTCCGTAGGATACCTTACGGCCCGTAGATGATTTCGTGAGTGGGACCCTAGACATGAAAGAAATTTGGAGTTTTTAGGAAAGTGACCTACGAGTTATTAGACAGCCCATCAAATGGTTTACGGGCTGTATTTCATGGGTAAGGCCAAAGGAATGAGGAAAAATGTTTAAGTGTGGAAGGACTCTACGAGTCCAACCACGGCCCATAAGATATTTCACAGCTCGTATTCAGCAAATTCATTTTTCAGGAAATTTTAGATGTGTAATCAGACGAAGGAACTTACAGTCCGTGGATTGACTTACGGCCCGTAATCAGGGTCTCGTAGGTCGATCTCGACAGTTTTAATGAGGGGCAGTTTTGTCATTTTTATCCATTCTATTCCTATGCTACATCATTTGGGGGATGGGAAAGGGACCTTATAATAGCTCTAAAGCCCTAATTTCCTCATTCACTCTTCCATTCTTCTCTCTCAAAATTTCTAAGGCAAAAAGGGGCTCTCAATAATAAGCTAGGGCAAGGCTAGGTTCCAAGATTTCTTCCTCAATCTTACAAGTTTGTTCCTCTCTAGTTGTTCCAAGGTATGTGAGGTGATTTATCGGTATCCTTTCACCCAAAAAGTTCCCTGTTAAGTATTTTACCTTTTCTTTAAGTTCCTCAAGTTAATGTGCATGCTCATGATGATTTCATGATATCTATGCTATTTTAGATATATATGAAGTTGATAATTATTTTGTTAAGTAAATATATGCATATTTGAAGAAGGATGTTGATTCCATGGTGATTTTCAATATGATTAAGGTTGGGCATTCTCGATGTCCCTTTTAAAAGAAAGTTCCTATGACTTCTACAATTTATGATTATTCCATGATAAAACTAAGCCCACCTAGTTTTCAAGTAAAACTTTCTATGACTTATGATTATTATCGGGGCATTAATGAAACGTTTCAAAGTTAAGTTGATCAAAGATATGAGCATGATGTTAATTTCCCTAAAAGATGTTTAAGAAAGGTCCCCAAGATGAAAGGACAATTCTCACTTAGTGGTTGCTAAGTTCGAGCTACTCCTATGATTCTAAGTTGAACTTTAAAGATTCCATGGGATGACTTAGCACCTAATGTGACCTTGTGGTAAGGTTCAGTAAGGGAACCTTAAAAGTAACCCTTTGTCACATTAACTATGTGCCACCATTGAAGCCCTTGTAGGCTAGGCTAGTGAATCCACATAGGCCATTTATGTTATTATGATGCACTAAGGTTAACGAAGCTTCACTTTGGAAATGGTCTCCCCGTGCCAACGTAAGGGGTTATGTTAGATCACATGGTCTTATATCTCGGTTAAGGTTCATTCCCACAAGCTTATGATCTTATGCTATGTTTTCACTTTATGGGCTTTCTAATGCATTATCTCATATTTACCTTGAGCAATATACCTTGTGTATGTTCACGCTCACTTATGTATCTTTTGTTGTATATATATCCTCATATGCTAAGTTTAATAATGATGGCATTGCAATTTGATCCATGCATTGCATCTCATGTACATAGTACGTTCAAATGTACTAACGCATATTTTGCCCGCATGATTTAACCATGTAGAGATAGACACTCCTCTACCGGCTTGAGGCTAGTTTTCGATGTCCAAGACTAGTATTTTATTTTGGTGAGCACTTAGTTTGAGACTTTTCCACTTTTCCTTCTATCTTGTATTATTGCTTTGTTTAAGACAACATATTTTTAGCCCTTCTAGGGCTTTTATGTTCTATGTTGCACTGTTTTAGACTTCTTTCAATTTGATGAAGATTGACCAATGCCGGTCCCATCCATTTATGATATAGATGGTATGCATATGGACAATAATTAATTATAGTATTTCCACTGCTTTTAATATTGCTTCATTGTCAAATTGACCCTTAGTCACTTTTCCCTTACTTTTTTCGTAAAAGTTTTACTAAATGCTTATGAATTCTTAAGATGCTAGAGATGGATTGGGTTAGGTTCCTTTAGGAATCTCATTCGCCATGTGACGACTAGGTCCCTTTGTTAAGTCATTACAAACTTGGTATCAAAGCACGAGGTTTTAAAATATTCCTCGGATATCCATGCATACTCTATAACATAGCGTCTCGTTTAAGGTTGTAAAGTGCGCCACTATCTTGAGCAAGAGGCTATGAGACAATTTAGGAAAGCCTTCACTTCTTTCTTATTCATGTCGTGCCTTAGAGTGAAATAAGGTTTTCCATTAACTAATGATGGGCTTTTGCTTGTTTCTAGATCATGCCACCACGAAGAGCTCCCTATCAATGAGGCACTCCCCAGGAACAAGTCCTTCCACACCAACAAGACGATGGAGTGTCTCATGCTGAGTTTCGAGCCGCGTTCACTTTGTTGGCCCAAGCATTGGCCAACCAAGCAAATCGGGAGGTGGTCGTTCCTCCTGAAGTGCCTACTTTGACCATAAGAGTACGTGACATCATGCGGATGAATCCGCTGGAATTTCATGGGTCGAAGATGGACAAGGACCTTATTAAGGAAGCTTATCGGGTTGTGCCGGTGATGGGCATTCCATCTGAAGAGAAAGCGGAGTTGTGGCCTACCAACTCACAAGAATGGCTAAATTTTTGTTCGAGCAATGGGCCGACAAGAGCAGCCAAAGAGCAGGTCCTACTGGTTGGGAGGAATTCAAATGTGCCTTTTAGGATCGGTTCTTCCCCATCGAGCTTAGGAAGCCAATGGTCCGAAAATTCATCAACTTGAAGCAAGGGAGCATAAACGTGAGGGTGTATGCCCTAAAATTTTCAAAACTGTCAAAGTATACTCCATTTATGGTCGACAATCTAAGTGCTCGCATGAGCAAGTTTATTTCGGGTGTCTTCGAGTTTGTCTTCAAAGAATGCAAGACAGCCATGTTGGTCAAGGAGATGGACATTTCCCTCTTGATGACGTATGTGGAGAAAATTGAAGAAGAGAAGCTTCGTGAAAGGTTAAGGGAGTCCAAGAGGGCTCAAGTTGAAGGTAGGAGTTACCTTCACCAAAGGGGCGATGGTCACAAGTTCCAAGGTGGACAAAAGCAAAGTGGCCAAGGATCCACAACATTCTTCCTCCCCGGAAGGAAAAGGGGGTGGCTCCCAATCCCCAAAGTCCAAATTTCCCTAAGTGCAGGAAGCCTCACAAAGGAGAATGACTAGTCGGGTAAAATGCTTGCTTCACTTGTGGGAAGCTTGGCCACCATGTTAATGATTGCAGGAACGGAGGCACAAGACCTCAAGGCCAAAGTGGTCTAGTCCAAGGCGCCCAAAAGGGCAACCGTATCTATGCTCCTCATGGTTGCTAAGAGGTCGAAGAAGCTCCGAATGTGGTTATCGGTCTGTTAAGAGTTTTTACTATAATGCATAAGCACTTTTTGATCTAGAACAAATTTGTCTTAGGTAACCCCATTCTTTGCATATAAGTTTAATGCATGTCCCAAAGTCCATTATGATCCCTATGAGGTAGGTATCCTCGTAGGTGAGTCTATCATAGCCTGAAGAGTCTATAGAGGTTGTCCTATTTCTAATTTGTATAAAGTGATTTCATGTGACTTAGTCGAGCTATAAAGTGATTTCATGTGACTTAGTTGAGCTTTACATGGTAGACTTCGATCTGGGGATGGATTGGTTGCATGCTTCTTATGTCTCCATTGACTGTGGAACCTGTAGGGTTAAATTTCAATTCCTTTATAAGCCAGTTCTTGAATGGGAGGGTAGTAACTCTTCATGTAGGGGTTGATTCATTTCCTTTGTAAAGGTCCGCAAATGGATTTTCAACGGGTTCATCTACCACTTCGTGAGGGTCAAAGATGTCTCTTCCAAAGTTTCTTCTCTCGAGTCAGTCCCGATTGTATGTGAATTGCGTGATGTCTTCCCAGATGTGTTATCAGGCATCCCTTCTGAAAGGATGATAAACTTTGGTATAGATCTCTTACCCGATACTCAGCCTGTCTCAGTCCCTCCTTATAGAATGGCTCTCATAGAATTGAAGTGGCTAAAGGGTCAACTGAAGGATTTGTTGGAGAAGGGTTTCCTTAGACCTAGTTGGTCTCCATAGGGTGCTCCGGTCCTATTTGTAAGAAAGAAGGAAAGGTCACTCCATATGTGCATTGACTACCGGCAACTCAATAAGGCCACTATCAGTAGTAAGTATCCCTCTCGAGGATAGATGATTTGTTTCATCAACTACAAGGGACTACCCATTTCTCCAAAATAAATTTGAGAGCCGGTTATCACCAATTGAAGGTGAGAGAAAGTGACATCCCTAAGATGGCTTTTTGGACTAGGTATGGTCATTTTGAGTTTTTGGTGATGTCATTTTGTCCTCACTAATACACCGATAATATTTATGGATATCATGAATAGGTTTTTCAAGCCTTACCTTGACATGTTCATTGTGGTGTTTATTGATTACATTCTTATCTACTCCCGAGATGAGCAAGAGCACATGGAGCACTTGAGGGTAGTATTTGTAAATACTGAGGGAACAAAAACTCTATGAGAAATTTGACAAGTGCGAGTTTTGGCTAGATGAGGTTGCCTTTCTTGGGCATGTGGTCTCTAGAGAGGGCATCAAAGTTGATACTAAGAAGACAGAAGCGGTGAGAAGCTGGCCAAGGCCATTGACGCCTACTAACATGAGGAGTTTCCTTGATCTGCCCGGTTACTATAAATGGTTCATGCAAGACTTCTCCACTATTTTGTCTCCACTGACCATGTTAACTCAAGAGAAGACTAAGCTTGTGTGGATAGATGAATGTGAGAGGAGTTTCTAGACTTCAAAGGATCGTTGACTTCAACCCCTATATTGACATTGCCAGAAGGGAATGATGGGTTTGTCGTGTATTGTGATACATCAAGTATTGGGTTGGGTTGTGTGTTAATGCAGAATGGTAAAGTGATTGCCTATGCTTCAAGGCATTTGAAAGTGCATGAGAAGAACTACCCAACTTATGATCTTCAGCTTGCACTAGTGGTGTTTGCCTTAAAGATTTAGCGACATTACTTGTATAGAGTTTATGTGGATGTTTTCACTGACCATAAGAGTCTCCAACACGTGTTCACCTAAAAAGATCTCAACTTGAGGCAACGGAGGTGGTTAGAGCTACTCAAGAATTATGATACGAGTGTGAAGTACCACCCCGGAAAAGCCAATATGGTAGCCGAGCCCTTAGTAGAATTTCCATGGGTAGTTTATCCTATATTGAGGATGGAAAAAAGGAATTAGCCAAAGATGTTCATAGGATAGCTAGACTTGGAGTGAAATTGAGTAAGTCCGAAAGTGGTGGTGCAATGGTTCTTCGTAGGTTTGCATCTTCTTTGATTGATGAGGTTAAGGCCAAGCAAGACCTTTATCTCGCCTTGGTTGAGTTGAACACCTTAGAAAAAGATGGAAAGATAGAAGTCTTCTCATAAGGGGGAGATGGTGTACTCCGATGTCAAGGGAGTTGTGGGTGCCAATGATAGAAAGTTGAAGAAGTTGATCATGAAAGAAGCCCACAACTCTTCATATTTGATTCATCCCGGTACTACCAAGATATATAGAGACTTGAGAGAGATTAATTAGTGGAATGGAATGAAGAATGTCATTGCTAAATTTGTGTCCAAGTGTGCCAAATACCAACAGGTCAAAATTGAACACCAAAGGCCTGGTGGCCTAGCACAAGACATTCACATTCCTTCTTAGAAGTGGGAAGAGGTCAACATGGACTTCGTAGTTGGGTTACCGAAGATCAAAAAGAATTTTGACTCCATATGGGTGATCGTTGACCACATGACAAAGTCAGCTCACTTCCTACTAGTCAAGACTACATTCAGTGCCGAGGACTATGCCCAGCTTGTATATCAGAGAGTTAGTGGGGTTGCATGGGATTCCATTTTCCATCATATCGGA
>DF362820.1:21348-32575 GCA_000787875.1 Solanum virginianum
GATCCGAGATGGTGATCCAATACTTAGAATATTTTCACTCCAACACCTATATAGAAGGGCGTCACGGACTGTGAAGCACCATACGGTCTGTATGACTTGCCTTAGGATCAAAACTATGGAGTCTCAAGCCCAAAGCTACCATACGGTCTACGACACGGTCCATATGGCCTCAGATGGACCATGTATGGTCCAAGAGTGGTATGCCTTGGTTCCAAACTACACATTAAGGCCCTCACACTCCACACAAGGCCAAGGGACACTTCAAGGAGGCTCCACACGGTCTGTATAGCACCACACAGACCATGAAGCCTTCTATGAAGCATCACATTGATCTAAAACTTTCTGGAACCAAATTTCTTAGCTCTATTAAGGTTGTACAAACTCGAGGTCCTTACATTATCTCCCCATTGGAAACATTCATCCCTTAATATATTAGAACAAGGCTTGAAAGGATTGACTTAGAACATGAAACATTCAAACATAAGATACAATGTATATTTCATCCCTTAAAAATCATAGTCATTAAAACTCATATCAAAATGTATTCAAATCATTCAAAACATCTTAAAAATCATTATTATACACATGTATACATATCATGTCATGAAATACAAGAGTGAAAGAATTAGGACTACTTGGAAAAGAAGGAACCTAATACCTTAGGCTTGAGTAGATGAGAAAAGATGGGGATATCGTTTCATCATATCCAACCCCGCCTCTCGTGTAGCACTCTCCATATGTTAATTTCTCCAAAGTACCTTAAATGAAGCCATATCCTTGTTACTAAGCCACTTCACTTGCCTATCAAAAATCTCTACCGCAACTTCCTCATAAGATAAGTTCTCCTTAACCTCAACACCTCATAAAGGCACAATAGCACTAGGATCACCAACCAATTTCCTCAACATAGACACATGGAAGACCGGGTGAATAGAACTTAAATTCGGAGGGAAATCCAACCTATAAGCCACATTCTCAATTTTCTCTACAATCTCATAAGGACCTACCTATCGGGGACTTAACTTGCAATTCTTTCCAAAACGCATTACAGTTTTTATAGGTGAGACCTTCACATATACCCAATCAATAACATGAAACTCAAGATCCCTCTTCCTAACATCTGAATAGGACTTTTGGCAACTTTGGGTCGTATTCAACCTCTCTCTTGAAATGACTCCAAAAAGTGCCAAAAAACGTGCCTCAGAAGTACCCAAAATTGTAATTTCCATATATCTCAAAATTCATACATGATATCGAAAATTTGACTTTGTATTCTTGTTTAGGGGGTTAAATTGAGTGGAAAATGGGTATAACCTCAATTTTAGAGCAACCGTAGAAAAATTTAATTTTTTCAAGTTTGCACAAAATAGTAAGGGTGCGCGATGCTTCCACGACGCGGACCCATTGCGGACCAGTGTATTTTGGCTACTAGGTTTTTTCAAATTTGGCCTAAGACCTTAGGGTCTTGGGCCTAAGACTTCCTATGCATAAAAACACCTAAACTTAGTTATTTTTTAATCCTATATCATTCAATACATTCCCCAAAAGCCTCTAATACTTAGCCAAATATTTCATCTAAAGTCAAGCATTGCAAACTCATTAAGGATATGTAGAAATTCTTTCAAGCTTCAAGATCTCATTCAAATCTAAGTCAAGCTTATTCATGCCGTTAAATACCATCGCGGATCCCCTACATCAAGCAAAGTTCAAAGAAATTTTCGTTAGCTAAGTTTTGCATAATTACCGGTAGGGGATCAACTTTAAAGGGACAAATCTCTTAGCACACAAAGCACTGGGTGGCCCATGACCTACCTAATTAAAACTCTTTGAATTATCTTTCCGACTTAATTGGTGTCATCTTATTTAGAGTTTGGATGAAGAATTTATGCCTATTTTTGTAGAACTCGGCTGTGCAGAGAGTATATACGGGTTTTTGCCGAATTTTATTTCATTAATGGCATTTCATAAATTTAGTTATTTCTATTGGTATTTTGGGGATTTCTATGCTATCTTAACACTTTCTAAAGACCTAAACCCTACTCCTAAAGATCAAATTGACTCCTACACTCTCAAATTCTTTCAAGAGCCTCTACCAAAACCCAATAAGAATTCAAGAAAACTCAAGAACAAGTTGTGGATTTAAAGACCCCATTCCAAGCTTCAAGTCTTTCTCAACTCAATTTCAAGAAACTCAAGGTCCAAGGTATATGTAGGTTTCATTCGTGGGTTCCTTTCACCCATGAAGTTCAATCTTCCTTTTTATGAAAATTGCATGATTTCAAGTTGTATTTCTTATGGGTATATATTATTATCAAATATAAGCATAAAATATGTTGCAATGTTGTCAAATATTGTTGATTATGCAGATATCCATTTTTAACTTATACTATGAAGTGATCTTTGTCTATTAGGACTATATATGATCCAAGCTATGAAATCTATGAATTATTATGATCTTTCCAACTTAATTGGTGTCATCTTATTTAGAGTTCGAATGAAGAATTTATGCCCATTTTCGTAGAACTCGGCTGTGTAGAGGGTATATACGGGTTTTTGCCGAATTTCATTTCATTAATGGCATTTCATAAATTTAGTTATTTCTATTGGTATTTTAGGGATTTCTATGCTATTTTAACACTTTCTAAAGACCTAAACCCTACTCCTAAAGATCAAATTGACTCCTACACTCTCAAATTCTTTCAAGAGCCTCTACCAAACCCCAATAAGAAAACTCATGAACAAGTTGTGGATTTAAAGACCCCATTCCAAGCTTCAAGTCTTTCTCAACTCAATATCAAGAAACTCAAGGTCCAAGGTATATGTGGGTTTTATTCGTGGGTTCCTTTCACCCATGAAGTCCAATCTTCCTTTTTATGAAAATTGCATGATTTCAAGTTGTATTTCTTATGGGTATATATTATTATCAAATATAAGCATAAAATATGTTGCAATGTTGTCAAATATTGTTGATTATGCAGATATCCATTTTTAACTTATACTATGAAGTGATCTTTGTCTATTAGGACTATATATGATCCAAGCTATGAAATCTATGAATTATTATGAAGTTTGGTATAATTTACAAGTTATCTATGATGGGTTTCTACCATGATGTTGGTGGGCAGATTTACATGATTTTAAGATGCATTGACTCACTATTTTATGGTCTATACTCTTGCATGTTTTGAGCTATGAATCTATGAACCTTTGTGGGATTTGATGAAAGGTTTTGATGTATATTGCTTGAGGGTGTTATCAAGTATTGATGGATAGTTTTATATTGAATTTTCTTGCATGATTTCACTCTTGAATTGCATGGTTTTACACTAACACTACACACCGGCCAAGTGTTTGATAAAATGTCCAGATTATGTGTCTTAAGTTGTTGAAGGTCTAATGCATGGCATATGAGTTGAATGACCTTATGATGATGAAAGGATTGTACATCTATGGTATTTTTCTCTATAGTGTTGTGAGATGATGACTTTGATGGAGGGTGTGATGTTCATTAACCTAATTAAGGGGTTGATACCTCATTAACCTAATTGAGGGGTTGATAACTCATTAACCTAATTGAGGGGTTGATACCTAATCACCTAGGATGAAACGTGGTACATTC
Organism: Solanum virginianum; assembly: GCA_000787875.1. NCBI lineage: Eukaryota > Viridiplantae > Streptophyta > Magnoliopsida > Solanales > Solanaceae > Solanum > Solanum virginianum. The sequence goes on from DF362820.1 coordinate 24,968, forward strand.
GTTAACCAAGTTGATGGGTTGGTAACTCAATCACCTAGGATGGGATTTGGTAAATCCATTATCCAAATGATGATTTCTTTCTACACACGTAATATGTTCTATATAAGCATGTTTTTACTTCAAGCATCATTCGTACATGCCATATTGTGATTATGCTATCCATTGCCTAAGTTTATGCAGTTCAATTACATTGCCTATCTATTGTTGCATTAATCCTACATACTTAGAATGTACTAATGCATACTCTATGCCTACATGATTTTACCATGTAGGAATTGGAGCTCCATTTGGTCATCCTCCTCCTCCACGTGGTTAGTGGTTCCTATTCAAGCTAGTTGGTGAGTCCTCCATTTCGAGGATAATGTATATATTATGCTATGTATTAAAGAATCTCTTTCTTTATGGTATGCTTTGATTATGAGGGTGAGCTTGGTTGCTTGTCTTGGCCCCCGCTAAGTTCTACGTAGAGGTGTTGTTGGAGAAGTTATGTATTATGCTTGAGTTTTGACTCACTTATGTTATTCAAGTATTTTAACTCTTTCCCTTAGTCCCAATTACCCTTGTTTATGTTTCTTTTGGTGTTCTACTTTTCTTTCACAACCAAAGATGTGTGACGATATGCTAAGAGGCTTTTTTGGGGTCCCTTTGGGTTCCCTATTCACCATGTCACATCTAGACCCTAGGCTTGTGTCATGACATCTCTAATCAACTTTACCTTCTCCATAGACTCTAACACAAAATCCATGACAATCAAAGCCAACTCTCCCAACTCAAACCACCCTCCTGGAGATCTACACCTCTGAAATGGCCTCAAAAAGTGCCCAAAAATGGGCCTCGGAGGTGCCCAGAATTGTAATTTCTATGTATCTCAAAATTCATGCGTGATATCGAAAATATAACTTCATATTCATATTTAGAGAGTCAAAATTAGGGGAAAAGGGTGTAACCTCAATTTTTGAGCAACCATATGAAAATTTGAAATTCCCAAAATGCAAATTCTAGAAAGGAATCCGCGTCACTTCCGTGATGCACCTCTGTATAAAAAAGTGTTTGTTTTTTTAACTTGGTCCAAAACTTTTAAGTCATGGGCCTAAGTGTTCCCAAACATGAAAATGCCTATACTTAATCATTTTTCACCCCCATATCATCCTAAACATTCTGTAATACTCACTTAAACACTTAGGAAACTTTTTCACTCCTAAATTCAAGTCTTAAAATCCTTATTCGGAACTAAAGATTTCCTTTAAGCTTTAAGCCTCCATTTTCAAATTCATCAAGAGTTCCTCCAAAGCTAAGATATGTTAGTTTCTTTCATGGGTTCCTTTCACCCATGATACCCAAGCTTCCTTTCAATCTAATTTGCATGATTTAAAGATGATTTACAATTGGGTCTATCTTATTATGAAAAACACTGCACACTATGTTGAAGCTCATGAAATTGTGACTCTTGGCTTGTTAATGCTGTTTACTTTCTTAAAGGCATGTTGAATGTAGAAATCCCTTTATAATATGTATAGAAAGCATAAGGATACAAGTTGGTTCTCCCGAGCCTTATCGGCAATGGGTGCCAGTCTGCCTTAACGGGTGCATAAGGCTCGGGAGAACTAATCTGTATCCATGCATTTTCTATATATATTATAATGGAATTCCACTTTCAACATGCTTTCAAGAAAGTAAACAATAATTACAAGCCCAAAGGAAATACATATGACCAGGCTATTGGGGCCACGTTGTCTAAAGTACGATACATGACCACACTTTAATTTACATAGTCTACAAAACCTCTAGATAAGGAAAAATATCTGATATGGATAAGGACAGACCCTGGCTTGACTAACTATGTAATACAAAAACATAAACTCTAGACACACAAAGCTCTGAAGCAACTTGGAGCTTGGTAACAACAGCTAGATATCCTGTACTCCTACTGGGGAGAGCTACTAACACCTATACCAGTAGCATGAAATGTAGGTCCACCGTAAGGAACTTCAGTACAAGATAATGTACTAAATATGTAAGGCAGGAAATACTATATATGAAGTAACAACTCAAATGAAACTATATATTGGTGTAAGGATAAGAGAACACCTTTAGTTATACTGTGAAATCATGTGCTTTATGTTCTTTTTTATTAGTTCACCTTTAATATATAATCTGTACACATCATGTAGTACAAATGACTAGCTGATCAATGGTAAATATATATTGGGATTGACTCTGGCTAGACTTTTCCTTTCACCCCTTGGGCTACCCCCATGATGGGATCGACCCTAGCTAGGTGATTCTTCCACCCCTCGGATTACCACCCATCAATAAGCAATATGCTTTACTTTATCTTTCAATTACTTTTGATATTATTCTTTTGGTGGTCATAATATTAGAGCTGTAGGACTATAGATTTATCATGTGATATGTAAATAATCATAAAGGACAATACGACAGTGAAAATAGTACATTACACAAATAATGAAATGCGTATGAGAAGAAATAACTCGTGAACTTTATTTAGTAAGAAGAACCCATGTATCTTGGTATCCAAGTACGTATGCAGATTTGAAGGTGACTATGTATGGGAGCATATGAACATGTGAATGAGTGAAGACACGGTCCATAGTTGTGTCAAAGTTGGTAAGTGTCTTTATGTGCCATGGAGGGATCTATGTTTCATGCCAAATAATACGAAATCAAGTAGCCTTACATACCTCATTGTATAACCTTGTTATTACCTCTGTTTGATTGGTTTTTCCCCCAAATATTTATCTACATTATATTAGGCAATAAGACTAGTATTAGTAGCAAAGAAATACTTCTTGGCAGCCCAATATCATAAAAACTAGCACCCAGGTAGCAAGCTTATAATTAGCGACCCAAAGGCATTCCTTCAACTTTTTTAATTATAATCGCATTTCCTAACAACCATCCTTATGTACATATCATATACATCTTGTTTTAGACCCTTAATAGTCTTACAACTATTCATAAGGTACAAGACATAACAATCCTACACAACACATAAATAGGCAGCATCACATTCGTATTCTCGCTACATTTCGATGTCAACAATCCCGAACCTGTTTCAACTTTACCCAAACTGTATCCAAAATTTTTACACATAAAACCAGTCTTACAATAGTCCACAAATAGTCCCAAATTAGGTGAAGGTCATGAAACAACAATTTCCAATTAACAGCTACAAGTTTCTTTTAAGAGTACAATTAAGATATCCTACAATAAGTCATCTTTGCGGACGGTAATAGTGGGAAGTAGCCTGGTTACATTACTATCGAACAAAACTTTGTTAAATACATAAGTGTTACTTCAGAATACAGCCAACCAAGAAGAGAAAATACTCTTAATTAACAAGAAAAGTGTACAACAATCCTTAGGATACATGCTATCCAAAATTTCCAGCACATGTATAATTAGCTTATTTCTCTAGTTTTTATAAACATACCATACTAAGTGCATAAGTAGATTAACTTACCTTTAAACTCAAGGCTTAGAGATTCTTTAGGAATCCTTGTAAGGTTGTTACAAACCATACTAAGTGTATAAGTAGCTTTACTTACTATTAAATGCAAGGTTAGAGCTTTTTTAGGAATCCTTGTAAAGTTGTGAGGGCTATTTTTCACACGTTGAAAGATAGCAAAGAATAACTAAGAAAAGCAGAAGTTTTTGTCTAAGTTGAAATGGCTTTAGGGGGCTATCATAATCCCTTTTTAAAATACCTCTTGGTTGACTTAATTTTGATTACTTAGCCTTAATATATTAATCTAGTGATGCAGCTTCTTGCTCCTTTCACTTGGGCCTCAAGGGGCTCCAACTTGATGGGCCTTTGCTGCCCAACTTAATGGGTTTTTGATGGGACTTTGTAATGGGTTTGGGCCCTTTTTCTATTCTTCCTAGGCTGAAAATATTTTCCATTTATGAAGCTACAACATGGGCAAAAATTACATCCTTAATTTGGAGTTTATTCTTTATCGAACTTGGACAAATTCAGTGTTAGGCCTCATCTTCGTTTAGCTAGCAAATTTAAGCGAAGCAAGTAGGTGACTCACCTACTAGCTTCCTAAGTCCTACAAGCACCTATCTTCTCTCACTTCATTTAAGGTCTCAATCTCCTTAATTTGACTTAAAAATTATGTACACTCGACCCTCTTAAACATTAGACATATATATCGCCCTCTAATTCCATATTCAAGTATTTTTAAAAATTTGCACTAATTTAGCCAAGCTATATCATATTCATTGCTCAGAACCAGTACATGTAAGGTGTAGAGTGTTACAATATGGGTAAAAACACGTATGGGAACTTTTAGGCCCAAGACTTAAAGTCTTTAACCGAAGCTGAAAAAGAGAGTCCCAAAATACATAGGGGTATGTCGCGAGGGGGACACAAAAACCCCTCTGGAAATCGCACCTTGGAATTTCGTAATTGCTAAATCTTTGCTCTTAAATTGGGGTTAGACCCTTTTCCACCTAATTTGGAACCATTGAACAAGAATCCAAAGTAGGATTTTTGAAATAACAAACAGATTTTAAGATATATGGAAATTAAAAATCCTGGCATTTTGAGGCACGTTTTTCAAAACTTTTTGGGGTCGTTACAATATCTCCCCCTTGGGAACATTCGTCCCCGAAAGTAAAAGAGACATACAAGACAAGAGTGATCATCAACAAATTAGCCCCAACAAGAATGCAACATAATATGTAAAACACCATTTTCAAATTCTCAACATAAGTTTAAAGTCATCATAAACTTTCCAACTTAAACCTGAATGCATAAGAATGACCTAGGGGCTGAAACATAAGACTTAAAATCATATAAAGGACTTAGGCTTAGTACCTTAGGCTTGAGTTAAGTGGGAAAGATAAAGATACTGCTTTTGGATGTTCGCTTCTACCCCTAATGTAGCACTTTCAACTTGTTGGTTCCTTCAAAGGACCTTAATTGATGTCATCTCTTTATTCCTCAATCTCTTTACCTGCCTATCCAAGATCTAAAATGAAACCTCCTCATAAGTCAAGTTATCCTTAACAACACCCACAACATCAAGAGATACATTGGTATTAGGGTCACCAACATATTTTCTCAATATAAAGACATAGAATACCGGGTGAACCAAATTCATTTCTCTAGGAAACTTCAACTCATAAGCTACCATGCCAATCCTCTTTATCAACTCATAAGGACCAACATACCTTGGACTCAACTTCTCTTTTTTACCAAAATGGACCATACCTTTCATTGGAAAAACCTTCAAATAGACCCAATCACCCACTTGGAATTCTAGGTCTTTCTTTCTTACATTACCATAAGATTTTTGATGACTTTGGGTTATCCTCAACCTTTTCCTAATCATCTTAACCTTCTCAAGAGCCTCCATGACTAGATCCGACCGCAATAAAGCCACCTCTCTAACCTCAAACCAACCCACCGGTGATCTACAATGTCTCTCATAAAGAGCCTCAAATGGAGCCATACCGATACTAAAGTGATAGCTATTGTTGTAGGCAAACTCAAGCAAAGGAAGATGGTCATCCAACTAAGTATGTAGGATGCAATGCAGAAGCAATAGGCAATATATTCGAAATACATAAACATATTCAAGAGATAGTATATTAGCATCATCGCATGAATGAATAATTCTTGAAGTAAAACATGCTTATATAGAACATATTACATATACAGGAAGAGACCATCATCATAGACAAAGAAACTTAGTACTTGAAATCCAAGGAATGCCACCCGCTTGGAAGGTGGATGAGGTACATACCCCTCATCTATGGTAGTACGAGATTGCCACCACCCGACAAGGTGGATGAGGTACATACCCCTCATCTTTGGTAGTATGGAATTGCCACCACCTGATAAGGTGGATGAGGTATATACCCATCATCTATGGTAGTACAAGATTACCACCACCCAACAAGGTGGATGAGGTACATACCCCTCATCTATGGTAGTACGAGATTGCCACCACCCGACAAGGTGGATGAGGTACATACCCCTCATCTATGGTATGGTCAACTTACAACAATATATATACTTTCCATGATAAAAACTCGTATATGCATTTCTTTCATCATCATAAAGTCACTTAACTTATATACCATGCATTAGGCTTTCAACAACTCAAGATACCTTAACTGGAAATTTTATCAAACACTTGGCGGGTGTGTAATGCTAGTATAAAATCATGCAATTCAAGAGTGAAATCATACAAGAGAACGTGAAGAAAATCCACCCACCAACACTTGGTAATACCCTCACATAATATACATTGAAATCCTTCATCAGATCTCAAAATAGATCATAGATTCATAACTCAAAACATGATTAAACAATCAAATTTTAATGAAACCCCAACATAGTTCATAGTCAAATTCATAATAGGTAAGACCATAAATAAATCAACATAGAAACATACAGTTTATGTAAAAAGGAAGGTTGGGTACCATGGGGAAAAGGACTCAATGGTTGAAACCTATATACCTCAACTTTGGAGAATTTCTTGATGAAGATTTAATTAAGAACTTGAAGCCTGAGTAAATTCCTTATGATTTGGAATGAGTTTGGGACCCTTGATTTGAGTGAAATATTTGTCTAAGTGTTTGAGAAGGTTTTGGAGAGTGTCTAGTATAATATGGGGTTCAAAAATTACTAAGTATAGGTGTTTTACCGCATATGGAGGCATATGCTGAAGACCCCAAAGCCTTAGGCTGAAATAGAAAAATTAGAAACACAATACACTGCTCCACGACGGGTCTGTGCTGCGGAGCCAATAAGAAAAGCCTCTAGAAGTGAAAATTTTGCAACAATAAAATTTTGCTACGGTTGCTCTAAAATTGGGGTTAAACCTATTCCCCACTCAATTTTTCTCCTGAACATGAATATGAAGTCAAATTTTTTATGTCACACATGGATTTTGAGATATATGAAAATTACAATTATGGTCATTTTTGAGACATACTTTTGGGTACTTTTTGGGGTCGTTTCAGATGAGTAGAGACCTCGGGCACTAATCCATAAGTCACCTTACTCTTCTCTTAGTTCTAGCCATCACAAGTATTAATGCACAAATAATAGTGAATACAATTTGCATGATCTCAATTTTATCACAGTGTCAATATCATACAATATCATCGTAGTCTCAATATCAATCACATCTTAATATAAGTGTCATCTCGATATCAATACCAAATAATTCACAAGATAACATGTATTATGTAATATCTAGGTTGGTCATTTTTTGCCTTATCTGTGAAATCACTATTTTACCCTTTTATAAGTTTCTTTGGACCTATTTTTAAATAGTTATATGGTTGGAATTAGAATCCTGAGCTTTAAAAGTTGAAAATATAAATTTTGGTATTTTTTGAGGTTTAAGTTATTGAAAAAGTTAACTTCTTTGTCATTCTGTGTTTCGAAGGTTAGATCAGGGATCATTTATTGCATTGGCTCCGAAATGTCAAAACTGATCTATGAAAAGTTGCAGAACTGATTTAGATTTAAAATAAGGTTTTCATGCCCAAGGTTGTGATTTTAGTCATTTTTCAAAACTAAGGTTTGACTTTGGTCACCATTTGGTGTTTGGAAGCTCAGAT